>PVJC01001192.1:63149-99013 GCA_004026665.1 Murina feae
CCCCCACACCCCCCCCACCCCCCGTAAGCAGCACCTACCTCCAGGGTCCGGATTTCTTTTTGTGTGAGGTCGTTGGAGGTGGCACACTTGGTCCTGAGCCCTTCCAGGTTGGAGATACTCAGGTCTATCATGTTTTGGACCAACTCGCACTGCTGTAAGGCTTTTTGCAAACTCAGAGGCTGCTGCTCCTCGCTTTTCGTCATGTTTTCCTCATCCATCGCTTGCTCTGCAAGCCCCCTTCCCCTCCTCCTCCTCCTCCCAGAGGGAAAAAAGGGGGGCGAGGGGGTGTAGAGGTAGCCTACCCCCTACGCCTTTCCAACCACTGCGACTCCTCAATGTCTCATGAAGAAGAAACCTAACATCTCACACAGGGTTGAGGGGGTGGGGTGGGAGGAGGGGACAAGAGCCAAAATTTATTATTTTATTTTGGGGTATCAAGCCGACTCCATTAGAATGTCTCCTCTCCCTCTGAGTCTCTGGTCCCTGAAAAGGAGAGATGCCGTTTCTCAGAAGCAAACCAGGTGATGTGATGCTGTCCATACACTTAGGAAGGAGGAGGAGAGAGGAGGGGGAGGAGAGGAGGCGGAGGGAGAGGCGGAGAAGAAGGGAAACAGCGCTCACTCTTTACACACCGGCTCCGTGGAGGGCAAGATTATGTATTTTTGGCTGGCTGGCTTTTATGTAAAAAAAAAAAACAAAAAACCTGGTTTGCCCCCCTCCCAGCTGCAGTGACACGGCATCGTCCACCGTTTGGGGTGCTTTAGCGCGTTCTCAAGAAGCCGTCTGCATGGCTCCCGCGGCTGCGGCGGCGACTGCGGCGGCGGCTGCCTCCTCCTCGCGCTGCTGCTGCTGCTGCTGCTGCTGCTGCGGCCGCCGCCGGGCTCCGGGGGTGACGGCTGCTGCATTCGCTCCTGCCTCGCTCCACACCGACATCTTGCCTGTCAATCACGGGGCGGGGGGGGCGAGGGATGGAGCGCGAGCGAGGGACCTGCCGGGGAGCGGGTTGGTGGAGCGGCGCCGTGCGCGCATCCGCCCCAGCCGGTGCCGGCCCCGGCGCGCCAGGGACCCGGCGGAGGAGGCGCGGGGGGCGCGGGCTCGCGCACCTGGCCGGGGAAGGGGCGCCCCCGGCGGGGCGGGATTTCTAGGGGACGCGGAGCTCGCGTGGCCAAGTGCGATTACTACGGGGCGTGCGTGCGAGCGAGCGGGCGGGCGGGGAAGCGCGCGCTGCGGCCGCGGCTGCTCCCCGGGCGGTGGAGGTGGAGGGAGTGAGTCCGGGGCGAGGGGGCGGGGAGAGGGGGTTGCGGGGGGGAGGGGGGCACTACTACAGCCCCGCTCTCGCGAGACGAGGCCCGAGTGCAGCTCAGCAGGTGAGCTCTGCCGCGGAGCAGGTGTGCGCCCAACTTTAAAACCCGCAGCGCGTGCGGGAGACGCGTCCGCGTGAACCTAGGCATGTCTTCCCGGGCGGTGCGCGCCTGCCTGTGTGTTCATGTGCCCTTTCTTGTTACTGGGGGGGAAGGAAACAAACCTGATGTCTTCCAGGAGCTGTGGGAGCTGCCTCCCAGGGTTGGTACCCGGGCCTGCAGTGGCCCTGAGGGGTGGCTTTCCAGCTGGAAGGGGATCTGCCTTCATCTGATTGTCACCAACGCCTACACGTCCTGCGTGATCTGTCCCTAGCCTACCCGACCTTAACCTGCGAGCTATGGCTCCAGAATGGCTTTCGCATTTGCAAATGGTTGGGGGGATGGGGAAATCAAGAGAATACTTTGTGACGTGAAAATTATAAGAAATTCTAATTTCAGTGTCCGTAAACAGAGCTTTATTAGAACACCACTCAGTTGTTTACGGCGTTTACTTTTGCATGAATTGACAGCAGAATTGAGTTGTTGCAACAGACACTGTTATGACTTGCAACACCTAAAATATTTACATTATCTGGACCGTTACAGAAAAGTTAGATGACCCTGATTAAGTCACCAAACATAATTCTTGCCTCCGAGTTCTTTGCACTCTGTGTCCCCTCCGCCCAGGCCACAATGTCCGACCCCCCCCCCCCCCAATCTTCTCCTGTTGCCTCCTTGTCACTACCGGGTGTCGTGTCATCTCAGAGGCGTCATCTCCCTGACCATCTTAAAATAATAGAACTCCCAACACAGGTTGGCCATAGAATACATTTAGGATCGTTAGCAAAAAAAGCACCTCTTTCTCCAGGTGAACACAGCTCCAGGCCAAGGAACTCGGCTCATGGGGCAGAGTAGACTCAGAAGGAACCCACTTGAGAAACAGAATGACAGCCGGTGTTGGCAAACGTCTTTCAGACTGTGGGCCATGGGGTTTTACAGTTCACACAGAGCTGAGTCGGCATTTTCAAAACCCCTCTGCTGAGGAGAGGCTCCACGCCCAGTCTTCTGGACCGTGAAGTTTATGGATTCCTGTTCTCTGTGAAATTTATCTTTTCATCCATTTTGTCCCACTATTTGCTTTGTTTTTCTTGAAGATATTAGTCAACGTTTCACGGAAAGCCCTTGTAAGTCTAATCCCTTGGTCAGCTGTGAGGTCTGTTTCTATGGACTGTTTGTTTTTCTGTTTTCGGTAGTTTAGTCCTGTCTCTTGGCAGGCCTTGTAATTTTCACTGAATGCACAATTGGTGCAGGAAAGGAAAAAAATGAAGGGAGTCTCCAGGTGATGTCATCTACCTCTGGAGAGGGCTCACCCTTTCCCTAGAATATTAGCCTCTCACATTTTATCTCAACCCTACGAGGCTGCCACAAGTTTTGCTTGTTTCTCTGTCCCCCAGCAGCAGAGAAAAGTGACTCAGAATGTCAGCTTGCCTCGATACAATTCCTCTCGCTCCAGAATCTTGGCCCCTCTAGCCTTGGTTGCTTCAAAGCTCTCTGAATGCCTTTAACGGTGGTGGTGGTGGTAGTGGTGGTGGTGGTGGTGGTGGTGCTGGTGCTGATTAGATCTGGCCTTTCCAGCTATTTTCAGACAAAGTGGAGACTTGAGCAATGAAAGTAGCCCATAGCTCAGAAGTCATCAGCTGGACTGTAAGCACACACAAATGCATCGTTTGACCACCTCCCTATTTTTTGCAACTGATGGCTATAGCAGGTATTTGTTATGCTTTGTATCCACCCAACCTCCTTTGAATATCCTTCCTATGTTTGGAAAATGCCCCACGTTATGAGTCTTCTGACTCCATAAGAGAAACCAAAGCACTTTTCCAAAAACTTCCTTGCAACCAGGTTCCGTGTGATCGAGGCTCTGTCATGAAACACATCACATGAGATTTCTACCGGCGTGAGCCACACAGAGGCGGTCTCTCTCTGGTAGTGAGGACGGCTGCTTCCAGCTGGCCTGCCCTGTGTAGGCTTGGTGTCCATGCTGTGGTCTGGGCACCCTTCCTGGCTGCACAGTCCAAGCCTGGTTCTCCTCTGCTCAGGGTTCTATAGGCTTTCTAACTGCCTGTCTTTTTTTTTTTTAATTGATTTTTTTACAGAGAGGAAGGGAAAGGGATAGAGAGCTAGAAACATCGATGAGAGAGAAACATCAATCAGCTGCCTCCTGCACACCCCCCACGGGGGATGTGCCCGCAACCGAGTACATGCCCTTGACCGGAATGGAACCTGGGACCCTTCAGTCCGAAGGCCAACGCTCCATCCACTGAGCTAATCCGGCTGGGGCCGAACCTCCTGTCTTAGTCTGTTCAGGCTGCCATAGCAAAATACCACAGACTGGGCAGCCTCACCAACAGAAACTGTTCTCACGGTTGTTGGAAATCTGAGATCAGGGCACCAGCCTGGTCAGGCTCCGGTGAGAACTCTCCTGCCGAGTTGTTCGCAGGACCGTCTCGCTGTCCTCACGTGACAGACAGGATCACGTGGCTTCCTCTTCCCCCAAGACCCCAGCCCTCCTGGGGCCTCACCCTTTTGACTTCATCGTTCCCTCTAAAAGACCCTCAATAGATACTGGGGGCGAGGACTTCAATGTATGGCTTTGGGGGCACACTTCAGTCCACAGCACTGCCCGGCGAAGGCCCTTCTGTTCAGACCACCTGGAGTAGATTGTGGCATTTGTAATAAAGAACTCCGACTAATATTCTCGACAATAATTCAAAAACAGGAGATGCAAACAAACAAAAAAAAATGGCACCTTCTGGCCTTTCTGGGGAAACGGGATGAACTGGCCAGACTGGGGGACAAGTGGCTGAATGTGGGAGGCCGAAGCTTGGAGAACTGGAGCGAAGGGTGAGAACTGTGCTGCTGTTGTGTTTCACCCCAGATGCTGTATACGACCCCCTGAATGACATGCTTCTCAGGGCCTCACTGGCAGGGGGAGGGAAATATTGTTACTGTGGCTACGGCACAGGCTGACCGTGGTAATGTCTCATCAGGTCCTGTCGCTTTTTGTTCCAACTCTAAGAATGGTCTGATATTCAGGTGGTAGAAGTCCAGTCTAGTCCCATCAAAACTTCCTGCTGGTATCCAGTTCAATACCTTCTTGCCGGCCCTGGTCTGCCCACAGGTGCCTCAGGGATCTGCCGTGCGGGCAGGGCAGGTGCGTCCTTTCCCGCCTCCTCTCCAGCTCACCTCCCCCTACCCCAGGCTCTTTAACTGACCTTTGAAGACCTCCGTGGGACCCACTGCATATTCTAAGTAACCTCTCGTGCGCCCCTTTTCCAGTCATACCCCAGGAAGCACCACGCATTCTCTTTCTGAGGTTCCCTTGCCAGGCGGGCTGCCCTCCTGGGTGTGTCCTTTCAGGCTGACTCAAGCCTAAGAATGCACCTTTGCCCTGCTGCTCTCTCTCCTCGCCCACCGTCATGGGCCGCCCCAGGCACCCTTCAACCAGCAGTGAGATGCCAGAAACACCCACCCGCCCCGGTGTTCCCAGTCTGGAGAGTGACTCTTCTTTGAACCTTCCTCTCTGGCTTAGGGGTTGGAAGGGAAGCAGCAGCCTGCTCCCCCCCCTCCTACCTCACCCCTGTCAGAGAAACCTCCTCTGGATAAAATCCTGACCTTGTCTTACATAGGCTGGAGACTGGTGGTTATTGATGGTCAAAGGACCAGTCTGGCCACCTCTTAACAGAAGGAGGAAGTATTGTTACCCACTGCCCTGACCTTTGAAGCTTTACTTGAAGTTCTGGGTCAACAGGAAAAGTCTCATTCCACATCCTGTTACATTCTGAGGAGCTGGCTCAGTGTCTTCTAAGTAGCATTTGAATAGAAACACAAATTGGGAAACAGTAGGTTAGGATGTAGAGGGGTGGCCATTGCACCTGGACTCAAACTAAACGGACACTGACTTCTTGAAGGGCTCAACACACTGCTGTCCTGGGGCACTTCTTTCTCTGTTTTTCCTCTTTTCTACTAAGTCTTCGAGGGGGAGGCAAATCTCTGAATACTAGCGCTCAGGAAACCACCAAATCTTCCACAACTGCAGGAGGGTTGTTATTGTTCTAACTCATGGATCCCCCAAAACATAAATGGCTTTTTAAAAAATATCTTTGGTCGCCCTGGCTGGTGTTGCTCAATGGTTAGAGTGTCTGCACAGCAATGGGACTCAGGTTCGATTCCCGGTCAAGGGCAGGTACCTGGGTTGCAGGTTCAATCCCCAGCCCTGGTTGGTAGGGCATCAGTCAATGTGTCTCTCTCACATCAATGTTTCTCTCTCTCCCTCCCTCTCTCTCTCTCCCTTCACTCTTTCTAAAAATCAGTGGAAAAAATATCCTCGGGTGAAGATTAACAACAACAACAACACCAGTTGGTGAGTGCAGATACAATATTCCTACCTTTAACCCTGTGTATCTTTTTCATCAGAAAACTGACTTTTTTTTTTTTTTTTTTTTTTTAGTTCTCCTTTTGGCCTTTTGCCTCTTTGGCTCTTAATTTTCCAGCGTGAGCAAAGCAACCAGATCACGCTCGTGATGGCGAGATAATTTGAGCTCACAGTAATGGACAGTTTAGTCCTGTGATTTATGCTGGCTTTACACATTAAGCACTCAACGCTGCACTGTGAATTCTCAGAGACAGCACCCTCAGGACGGGGGAGGATGCAGACTGTGACTCTCTCCAAGCACCCACAGATTCCCAGCCAAGGAGCTGCAAACTGCAGTAATGCGATGCCTTCAACCGAGCTTGCTTACTTCTTACGCTTTTTTAAAATATATATTTTTTTATTGATTTTTGAGAGGAAGGGAAAGGGAAAGAGAAAAACGTTAATGATGAGAGTATCATTAATCGGCTGCCTCCTGCACGCCCCACACTGGGGACTGAGCCCACAACCTGGGCATGTGCCCTGACCGGGAATCGAACCATGACCTCCTGGTTCAAATGGCGACGCTCAACCACTGAGCCACACCAGCTGGGCCTCACGCTATCTCATCTATGAAGTTCTGCATTTGCCCAAATGGTGTCTTTGACTGAACTGGAAAAAGGCATCTGCTCTTCAGAGGCAGCCGGGGTCACCAGGGGTCACCACTTGGCGGGAGGGGGGGGGCAGAGTGTAATTGGGATCTCAGACCTGCCCCCCTAACCTGGGCACCTTTTGGAGGAAAGCTAGCATCGTAGGCAGCAGCCCTTTTGAATTATCAACTCTTTTGTTTTTATTTTTTTGTTAATCCTCATCCGAGGATATCTTTTCCATCGGTTATTAGGGAGAGTAGGAAGGAGGAAGGGAGGGAAAGAGGGAGAGAATCAAAAGGCAGCTCACGGAGTCAAACTTGATCTGCAGTTGAGTTCATTGGGCTGCACGGAATTTTAAAAGAATCTGCCCTGGCTCAGTGGATGGAGCCTCCGCCTGCAGACTCAAGGGTCCCAGGTTCGATTCTGGTCAAGGGCATGTACCTTGCATTCGGGCATATCCCCAGTGGGGGGTGTGCAGGAGGCAGCTGATCGATGTTTCTCTCTCATCGATGTTTCTAACTCTCTATCCCTCTCCCTTCGTCTCCGCGAAAAATCAATAAAAAATATATATTAAAAAAAAAAAGAATTGAATTGGTGGCTAACAATTCTAAAGTGGGATATTCCACATAAAGAATTCTGATGGCCAGTTTCTTCGGAGAAATCCAAACTCCTGGCCCAACTTGAGCTGCAGTTGCCACAGCAACGTCCAGAGGAGCACAGAGAAAAGTGGCAGCTGCCTGGGGGCTGGGGCTCCCCTTGCCCCCCCTCACCTGCCATACCTGCCTGGTCCCCATCCACACCAGAACCCACAAAGCAGTCAGCAGACACGGGTAAGAAAGCCCAGCAAACTACATGCTGACTTCATTTCCATTCCTTTGTAATGAGCCATCGGTAAGCTACCGTTTCTCCCCAAATCCTTCGTGACTTTCAAAAGGTAATGAAGTTTCCGCTTAAAGTAGCGGTTTGTAACCTCAACTGCACCAGGGGATCTCTGGGGAAGTTTTTTATATGTGATGCCTGGGGTCCTCAGCCAGCAGAGACCCTGATTTAGCTGGCGTGGGGTGTGACCTGGCCATCGAGATTCTGAAAAACTCCTCAGGTAGTTCTAACTTGCACCTGCACGAGTGCTCTACGGCTGCCTTTTAGAAACTGCCCCTTTTGGGCCTCAGATGTCACAGGTCAAACTACATACAAGGTGAGAATCTTCATAGTTTTTACTAAAATATCTGTTGTTTTCTATATCTACCCTGACAAGAACACACTACCTCTGGCCGCCCAGCAGTTCATCTTGACGGATACAAGAAACACATGAATAAATTATCTCTTGGTTTTTTTGGGGGGAGTCCATTGCTTCATTATCAAAATCAGCTTCTAAAGCGCCTCATAGCATCGAACAGTGACCCCCGGGTTTGTTTCATTGGCGTGACGGGCTCTAGTCTACAGTGTATCAGAGTTCAAGGCGACGATCTGATAAAGGACACGTGCTGTTTACCCAGGCCGGAGTCTTACTGGTCTGATACGTGAGTGCGTGTGCATTGTTCAAAGTGATCACCCCTTTCCAAAGTGCAACTGTGACGCAATTGCTGACATCCCGGGCACGCATTTTCCATGTGCTCCTGCTCGTGAGCTCTCTTCAGCAGCACAGAAAGGCATCTGCTGGCAGGAAAACAAAGTCTGTTCCGTAGTCTGGACATATTCAAGGCGAGCTACCTACCCTGGTACAGAACTTTCCCGCAGGCGGCTGTGCCGGGGTCCGAGATGGAGCCCACACCTGCCTTCCAGCTCACACGTGGGCCGTCTGTCCGGGCAGGAGACCAGAACGCTCCTCCGCAGCTGTCTGCAGCCTGCCCTGCAGCACTGTGTTGGTTCAGCTTCAGCACCCATCTGCGACTTGGGTGGGGGAAAGAAAACAAAGAGAAAAAGAAACGCATGTAGTGAGTGAGTGAGATTGCCCCCCTCAATCCTGGCTGAGCCTCAGCTCATCCACAATGTGGTTGTCTTCCGAAAGGCATAGACCCTGAGTTTATTGAGCTGCTTTTTGTGTCTGAGTCTGAAAAAATGCAACTGAGGGCCCTTTACAAGTCTCTTCTGTAATTTTTGGACTTTCCTTTCCTTTGATGCAATGGGGGGAAATCAGAAATGCTGAGTGGGACAGGCCACAGGGTTCCCCTGCCTTGTGCTTTTGTGCACAGAATCAGATACATCACCCTGGTTTTCTTGGTAAATTTAAAACACTTGTTTTCGCCATTGGAAGTACAAACGTTGGCTTTTTTAAAGACAGAGCTAGTCATTGATTCATTCAATTCCAATATCGCTTCCTTCCCAATTACAAATAGTCTGGGTTCCTAGTAGAACGACAACATGGAGCGCTGGGGGGCACGATGAGCCTTCATCACCACAGAGTTGAAGGAGAGGCAGGTGACCATGGCCGGGAAGAACGCTGGCTCCGAGCCAGGTGGCCAGGTTCAAATCGTCTCTGTAAAAGGAGGGCAATAATAGTGCCTGCCTCCTGGGGCTGTCCTGAGGATTAAATGACTCCACATGCGCTGAAATCAGATGGCACTGCTGCTGCCTCTGGAAACAGGGCCACTGTGGTAGCACAAAGGCCAGGGCACCCCCCGGCATGATGGACTGACATCACGTAGGCTCCATACCGGTCTGTTTTTTAAATCCACACTCGGTGAAAATGGGGAGACCCAGTTCAGAATTTCCGTTAAGCGCCACATGCTGTCCAGCTGCATCAGAACCACCCGGGTTGCTCATCGGAATTGCCAGGTCCCAGCCCTGGCCAGGGCGGCTCCGTTAGCTGAGCACCGTTCCATGCACCCAAAGGTGGTCAGTTCGATTCCCGGTCAGGGCACAGGCCCAGGTTTTGGACTTGATCCCCAGTAGGGAGCATGCAGGAGGCAGCTGATCGATATTTCTATATCCCTCTCCCTCTCTCTCTCTCTCTCTCTCTCTCTCTCTCTCTCTCTCTCTCAAATCAATAAAAACATATTTTTTAAAAGACTACATCATTTTTAAAAATTGCAAAATCCCAGGTCCCACCACGGACGACCGGGGCCCTCTGGGGTTAAGGCCCCAGTCCCCTGCATTTCAACAAGCATCTCTCATGATTGCGATGTGCCTTCACGTCAGCGGAGCAGGAAGCGGTAAGAGCTAGGGATGACGCCTATGTAGCGCAGATACTGCTCTCGCGAATCCAGTGAAGCCATGTCTGCAAAATATCCTTCAAGCGGTCCCTCTCTTCACAGTTTTGTCCCATGACAGTCTTTTACAGCCTATAACAGCGTATGCTTATACTTTTCTGCGAAATGACTCACGATTTTTACAAAAGTAAATTTATCTGAAAAGGGAAATTTATTTCATTAGAGCCAATGAAAGATAGATTATCTTGCCATAATTAGATGATAACTGTAAAAGTAAAAACAGTATTTTAAAATAATGTTATTAAGTTCTACCTACACACTGTCACCTGCTGAAGCCCTGAATCGGCAGCAGCATCTCTGTTCAGACGGAAGGATGGGCAAGTGTTAGGTGGTACAGGCTTCCTAGCGCACGTGGAGACACTCCTGGGGGCGGTGAGCGGAAGGGGCGCTCGGGGAGCCGCCTCCCTGGGTGATTCAGTGCCAGCGAACGCTGCGTCTAAGCACCTGAAGTCGTTTCCTGCTGAATCCCGGCGCACACGTTGTGCAGAACGGCAATAAAGTCTTTGAAAGTTGATGGACTCTGGATGATGGAGAAGCAAGGACAAGAACAACAGCAAAAGCCTTGGGATATGTGAGGCGCTGGTAGGCAAGGTCCGCGCTGCCTCCAGGACCCCCTCCAACGGCACCTTCGGAGGGTGGGGGTGTCGGGCAGATCTGGATTGGACTCCAGCTGCCCACTGACTTCCTGTGCTTTGCGACTTGGGCAAGTCTCCAGAAGCCTTCCTTTCTACAGTATAAAATGAGATGATACCTGTTGGAGGTGAGAGGCAGTGAAGTCAGATGATGTACTAAAAGCCTTAACCGAGGACAGCGCATGGTTGACGTTCAGTAAGTGGCAGCTTTTAGAAGTTACCAAGACTTCGTATATTTAACCACTCTTGATAGAACTCTCTGTAAAACACTATTCTACTTCCATAACTACTTGATGACTCAGGGTTATCATTTTTTTTAATGTCTCTACAGTCATTTTATTGTCATTGGACGCATTTCAAACAGCTTCCCATATTCACCCTCCTGTTTGGTCATCTCGTATACGCAGCGGGCTGACAACCAGGCTAAATATCCAACAATAGAGAACTGATTACATCATAGCAAAACTACATTGACAGCCAATAAAAAAAATGCAAAAAGATGCTTCCACAGTAACCAGAAAAATACAACTAATCTCAAGGAGATCTTCTTTGCCCATCAGCATAGCAAATTTAAAAAGGGCCATATTACCTAAGGTTGGTGAGGCCATGGCCAGCAAGGACTTTCATATGCTCATGGTGAGAGTGTACATTGATTGTAGAACCTTCCAGGAGGGCACATGCCCTTTGACCCAGCAATTCCTAAAACAACAGAATCTCTTCCACATGAGCACAGGATTGTTTGTGCAAAACTGCAAGTGTCGGTAAGAATGTGGAGAAGTTGGTGGGAAGGTAAACCAGTACAGCCGCTGTGGGAACCAGTATGGTGGTGCCTCAAAAAATTACACATAGCATTGCCCTATGATCCAGCAATTCCACTTCAGGGTATCCACCCAGAAGAACTGAAAGCAAGGACTTGAACTGAATGGCACACTTACAAGTGGTTAAAATGGTAAACTTTATGTGAAGTATATTTTACCACATTAAAAAAAAGAGAACACAGTGCTAAGCCAAAGAGTGCCAAATTTGAACAGAATTTTGCTATGCTTGGGACATTTTTCTTCTTATTTCACATTGAAAACTCTTTGTAATAGTACAGAGGGTATTGCAAATGTGATCTCAAAATAGGCAGCATGCTACTGAGTTTGTCTTTTTTCATTCTGTTTCATCTTCGTTCCCATAAAAAGTGCTAACAAAAATTTGCCAATGTTTATCAAAAAATTAATAATTAAACAATTAGCCCTAGCTGGTCTGGCTCAGTGGATAGAGCACCAGCCTGCAGACTGAGGGGTCCTGGTTTCAATTCCGGTCAAGGGCATATGCCTGGGTTGCAGGCTCAATCCCTAGAGTAGGGCATGCAGGGGGCAGCCAATCAATGATTCTGTCATCATTGATGTTTCTCTCTCTCTCTCTCTCTCTCTCTCTCTCTCTCTCTCTCTCAGTTCCTTAGCTGTTATTTTTATTTCATTTAATTTTCAAATCATTCCTATGACATAGGTATTACTGACATCTCCATTCTATTGGCAAGAAAAGCCAAGATTTAGAAAAGTTAGGTGATTTGTCTTAGGTCACACGCACATAGCAGAACTGAGGCTAAAATGCTCCAAAAAATCAAACTCCAAAGTCTGTGAGTTTGACCACTGTGCTGAGAATATTTTGTCAAGTCTTTAATTTCATGAAAAGATTCTAACTTGTGGAAGCCCCTTACACGTACATCCCGCGTGGTTCAGGGTTCCTGTTCAGGGTTCGAGTTCTGGAGAAGGCCGCACACAAAATGAAGAGAGAGAGACTAGAAGAAAATCAATTTGGAATAATGGGGACCAGGCGTGGCATCTTTACCTCTAGTGAGTAAGATTGCCCACTACTCTGGTCTTGCTCAAAGCTTTTATTAAGGCAATGGAGAAAACAACCATATCCTTACCCTAAGGGCAGGAAAGTCCAACAACAAAGAGACAAGAAGAATTTACATATCAGTAACAGAGGTGGAGGGCTGCTTTAACTATCAATGTCTCCATCTAAATGATGAGTGAATAGCTCCCTCACTATTCAGGGCAATTAAGGTCGATCAGCCTTCAGGCACATTTCTCTATTAGTGACAATGACCGTCCTGGCACTAACTGTTCCTAAAAGTGCAAAAAAGCAAATTTCAATTAATTTTTTAAATTTCAAAATATAATTTACTTAGTTATTACTATAGTCAAATATATTATAGTACTAGAGGCCCAATGCACAAAATTTGTGCAAGGGGCTCAGCCCTCGCAGCCCCAGCTTCATCCGGCAGGTTGTCGGCAGGTTGTCGGACCGATGTTCTGCTATTCAGTCTAATTAGCATATTAGCTCTTTGTTATATAGGATTACTCTCTTCAAATCATTAAATGAGGTATTCAAAACAATAGAGTTGAAAAGCACATAAATTTAAATATATTTTATTGATTTTTCACAGAGAGGAAGAGAGAGGGATAGAGAGTTAGAAACATCGGTCATCTGCCTCCTGCACACTCCCCACTGGGGATCTGCCCGCAACCAAGGTACATGTCCTTGACTGGAATTGAACCTGGGACCCTTGAGTCTGCAGGTGAATGCTTTATCCACTGAGCCAAACTGGTTAGGGCAAAAGCACATAATTTTAAAGACCCCTGTTTCCTACCCTTCCCTATCATGCCTTTCTTGTTCTGTTCCATAGAGCCAACCACCCTCAAACCTTATACCTTTTTTCTGGTACTCATCACCATCTTTCTAAATAAGAAACATATACTGCAATTTCTCGGTTTATCAATTTTAGGATGGCTATCGGCTCATTTCCCTCACACTAGCACACTCCTTACTTATCTCCTATCTCTCCAACATCCTTACACAGCAATTTGGGAGTGGGACATGTTTATATTATGACCATATAAATACTGCTTACCACCAAAGCAAGTAGATGCCCTCCTTTCTTGTACAACCCTTTGATTTCCCTAGAGTTAATAATACACTTTTTTTTTCTGGATATCTACGTATTATTTCTAAGTATTTTTCCAACTGCTCTGACATCTCTGCTACAGGCCTATCAATATTTTTTCTATAGTCAAAGAATCAATGTCATGTTCTTTCTGGAGACTTGCTGCCAGAGTCTCCATTTTCTTGCTCCAATCTGGACAAGTTGCTCTGTAGGACCTGGTGCATAGCTGCATTTTGAACCATGTCTTTGCTGTTTGTCTTCAGCATTCCCTTTGCCTCTCACCCATTTTGAATCTCTTCTTCGCTAGTCACATCTTACTCTTTCTTACTTTATTCTTTCATTTCATTGGGCACATTTATAAAATTTTACTAGAAGAAGATAAATGGGAGATGATATTTTAAAGTATCTACATGCCAGAAAATCTTTGTTCTAACCTTACTCTTCAGTGATAGTTTGGCTGGGTATAGATTGCTAGATTGGGAAGTTATCAACTGCTTTCCCCTCAGGTGTGGCACATCTGTCTCCAACACATACCTATTTTGTTCTTTAATACTGTCTAAGTGGGTTTGCTGGAAGAAGCCATGTTTAACTGTAAATCCCTCCAACAACCTTTGTCTTCCAATATTTATTGAAATTTATCATCCACTGTTGTCTCTCCTCCCATTCTCTTTGTCCTTGTGGGTTAATATTTTTTTTTACTCTTTGTTGTCTGTTAGCCAGATTTTTGGAGGAAGAGGAAATAAATATGTCTCCTAATGTGCTATTTTTAATTGAAGATTACACATTGGCTGAAAACAATGCACACTTATTATCATACAATTCTGGAGGCGGAAAGTTCAAAATAATCCTGCTGGGCTGAAGTCAAGTGTTCAGTCTAGGGGACAATCTATGTCTTCCCATTTTCCATCTTCTTAATGTTGCCCACAATTCTTGGCTCATGATCCCAGCCAGTGATCACTTAATTCCAACCTTTGCTTCCATTGTCACATCTTTCTCCCTCTTTCATTTGTAAGAACTCCTGTGATTACATTTGGCCTGGCTTCATAATATAGGACAATCTCTGCATCTCAAGATCTTTAATAATGAAATCTTACCATTTGCAACAGCTTGGATGGATCTAGAGGTTTCTGTGCTAAGTGAAATAAGTCAGTCTGAGAAAGACAAGTGCCACATGATTTCACCCATATGTGGAATCTAAAAAAAATTAATAAGTAAGCAAACAAAATTGGAACAGACACAGAGAGTGGACCGGTAGCTGCCAGAAGGGAGGGGGGTTAGGAGGTTGGATGAAAATGGTGAAGGGATTGAGAAGTACAGATCGGTAGTTACAAAACAGTCAAAGGGACGTAAAGTCCAGCACAGGGCATACAGTCGATAGTATTGTGGTAATTGTGTCTGGTGCAAGGTGGGTCCTGGAAATACCAGGGAACCACTTTGTAAAGTATATGACTGTCTTACCACTATGCTGTACACCTGAAACTAATACAAAATAATATTGAATATAAACTGTAATTGACAATAAAATTTAAAAACTATATATATCTTTAACTTATGCAAAGTCCCATGTGCCATGGAAGATAACACATTTACAAGTTCTGGGAATTAGGACATATTTGGCGGGCCATGATTCTGCCTATGGAAGTGACCAAACAGATACTCTAGAGTAATTGGTAAGAGTAGCACCAGCCAGACACACTGAATTTGATCTCTACATTTGTCTACAATAATATCTCATGTACATCGGGAGTTTACTTTCTCCCAAGCGCTGGGTCAAGTACTCGACATGAATATCTTATTTCTCACAAAATTCTCTGAGGTAGGTACTCTTATTATAACCCTTAATTTTCAGATAAGGAATTTGGAACCCAAAAGGTGAAGCTATTTGCCTCTGGTCAACAGCCAGTAAATGGAAGAGTCTTAATTCAAACCCTAGTCTTCCTGACTCCAGATCTGGTGCCCCCTGTCCATGTCTCTCTAAACCTCCTTTGTTTGTTGCTAAGGTTCGGCCTTCTAGCTGCTAAACACAACCACCTCCCCTCACCCTATGATGTGCCAGCTCAGGGAGACGCATGACAAAGGCTGAATGAATATTTGTTGAATTTAACTTCCCAAAGAAGTAATTTCTTGCCAGTTCCCACACAACCCATAGGGCATTCCCAAATTCCCATATTCTCATTCTCAAACCTAATAAACGTTTATTGGGCATTTACGTGCCAGGCACTGGAGAAATTCAAAGATGAATAAAACATGTGGTTTACTTTGAGGGAGCTTAATTTCCAGTGAGGGGGTGGTGATGATGACCTTGGAGTGATTTTAAGCTTTTCTCCTTTCCATCCCCTTAGATAACCAGCAACGAATTTGAAAACAGGAAGTATCATGTTATTGTCTTCCCCAACTATCCATCATAGGAATCTGAAGCACAGGAGTCTGGAAGCGCTTTCAGATTTCTTTTCATATTAATATATTTTTCCTGCCTGTGCGCGCACGCAGGCGCACGCGCATGCAGGGACAATTTTAGGTCTTGTTTCTATCTTTTGAAAATGGGAGCATGTTCTACATTTTTTTCTCGTGGTTTTTCCATGTAGGGATGATCAGTGGGTATATTTCCACTCTCACTTCCTCTTAGCTGTTTTATTCCCTTATCGATGCTCATCAAAACGGTTTCAAGTGTTTTCCCCAAAAACTGGCAGGAAAGGAACTTCCTTTTGCAGCTCAGGTCCTTTTTACAACAACCTTGAGGAATGACAGGTCTACCGTTTAGTAAACCATCTGGCACCTGGTCCCCAGAATGACAATTCAGAAGCCTAAATTGGAAGATGTCTCCACTCAGAAGTTTCCCAATGCCTGCAGGATAAATTCCCAACCGAAAATGCTTGGCATAGCATAGGAGGTTTGTCACCATCTGGCCCCTGGAGCTAGTCAGCCTTGTGCTCTGACCGTACAACTCACATCCCGTGCCCCACTGGCCTCTGTGGTCTTGCAAGCTCTCAAATGCACCCACCTTCCCGGAGGCAGGACTGCCAGCGCCCTCTCTACTCTGCCTGGACACCTTCTCTTCTCCCTGATCATCAGGACACGTTCTATTCATTTTTTGAGCCTCTGCTGAAGCATCATTCCCTTTAGGGTCCGCCTAAGCCCCTCCCACCCTGGTCTTCCTTTACTTTCCTTCCTTCACTTGGTTCCAGGCGTCACACTTGTAATTAACAGACTGTTTTGCCTACAGATCTCTCTGTCCCGCCACAGGGTCTGTCTCCTTCACCTGCTGTACCCCCAGAGCATGATGCTGTCAGGAGCACCTTGTAGGAGCCCTGATGTTTGCTGAACTGAGTGATGACGAGTGACTCATGGGGAAATTTCACTGCTTCTGGTTAATACACAAAACATGCAGGGGCAGTCTCGGGTTGACTATTTCGTTCCACTGACAATGAGAAGAAGGAGAAAAATCGTTCACTAAAATAAAGGCGTCCTAGTTTCTCTTTCAAAAGTACCTCATCCATTTTAAGAGTCATTCTTTTCTGGTTTGTATTAACTTATGCATGGCTTTCATTATAATCCAATTTTAAACGAGTCTCTCATAATCCAATGATCTGAGCTGGTTTGTTTCTGTGGCCTCCTGCTCACAGTGGATGGTGTGCTTCCTGTGTGTTTTGCTGTTTGGAAGGAGTAGGTTTGTCCTTCCAGAGTCTGTGGTCAGCTGGTTTCTTGGCTTGGGGTTTCCCCGTAGTATGAATTTAACCCCACACCTGTGAGAGTATAGTCTTATTGTGACACATTCAGCAGGGCATTTCTTGCTCAGAAAGGTAAGCATCCTTCTTATCTCCCAGATTTTTCCTCTCCCACCCCCCACCCCCAACCTAAAGGTGGCGCTCTTTTGGGGGTCCTTGTTTGTGTGGGGGCTACAGTTCCAATCCCCCCAGCGATGTCAATCCCCTCCCCTACTCCATGCGACCACCCTAGCCACTGTGGTATCATATTCCTGAGGACTGTCCCTGTGTTCTGGCATTTGCAGGGGTGTTTGCTATGTTTTATCCAGCATTTCTAGATGACTATTAAATGTGGGAAAGTTTTTAGATGATCTAGTCCAAAATATTGCCAAAAATAGAAACCCAGTAGGCTAATTTTTAGATATTTCCCTCAGGTTTTTAAAAAGGTAACTTTGTTCTCTTAGTGTCTGTATATTTACCACTTTTCTCCGATTCTCTTATCTTGAACAGTTACAGTATAGAACAAAATGCCTTATGCTAATACTTTTCTCACGTATAAACCACTCTTTTCCCCCCTGGTAACTGAAGATCCCCACATCTTCTTACTGGTTTTTTCCCCTCTCCTCTCCTAACTGTTCTTTTATGTAATTTTCCAGTGAACATGCACCAAATATAGCTAGTATTTGATCTATATGAAACCTGCTAATTTAACTGCTCTTCTAAAAGAAAAAAAATTCTATACCAATTTTGCAGATGGGGGAAAAAAACTTGAGGTTAGCAAAACTTCTAGCAATGTTTCCACACGTCCCACCGTCAAAATGCCGGCAGACTTGAAAAGACTGGATGGATGTTTCTAAAAATTCAATAGGAGGAAGGTGGAGGAGGGTATAGGGGGCATAAATGACTTGGGGTGGTGAACAACTGATATAGTGTACAGATGCTGTGCTGTGGAATTGTGCACCTGAAACCTGTGTGATTTTGTTAACCAGGGTCACCCCAATAAATTTAATAAAAAGGCAAAAAAAAACTAGGTACTAGTATTACAAGTCATATTTAAATTATTTTAGACCTAGGTCAATTTATTGGGGACTTAGATCTAGGTACATATGCATATAGATGTTTCTATTGCAGTACAGGGACGTCGGTGTCCTTTACGCGGCCAACATTTGCATTCTCGGCACGCTATTGCGGAGGGTCCAGTCGATACCCTTGTCCATTCCTACTCGTGGCTTCCTTGGAATTTCTCGTTTCCATAATAGCGAGGGAAAATGAGCTAAGTGTTGAACCGATGACTTTTGTCGCTGCTCTAATCAAGGTTACACATTAACTAACTTACAAATAAATCTCTCTCCATAACAGAAACCTCAGCAACTAAAACGGTTTATAAGCACAGCCACAAAGCTTTTTCAAAAGAACTTTTTTAAAAAATCTCCTTAACTGTGTCAGCTTTGGTGAATGCATGTTCTACCTGGCTTTTCTTCTCAACCTCCACAGTTTTAAGAGTTTGTGAATCCCAGTGTGAAGGATTGATAAAATCCTTTCTGTATCAGTCGCCACAGGCCACACACCTCAGCGTAAGGGCTTCAAAGGACCGTCATTTTATTTGCTCACGAGTCTGTGGGTCAGGAACACTGCAGGGCTCCAAGGGGCGGCTGCCGGCCTCCTCCCCGGGCTGGGCTTCAGGACTGTGTGAGAAGGCAGCTGCGCCTTCTGGCAGTCAGGGGGCCTCCTTTCTGGCCATCCGCCGGGTTTGGAGTCACTTCTCTCAGCCTCCTTCTCCAGCAGGACAGCCTGGACTTTTTGACATGGCAGATGGTGTCCCCCAGGTTAAAGTTAAAACTGGCAGTCTCGCCTTAGAAGCCCTAGAACTGAAGATCCACCACATCTATGGGTCAAAGCAAGTCAAAGCGCAGCCCAGATTCAAGCAGAGAGGACAGAGACTTCTTCTCTTGAGGACACGGAGTTGCTCGCGCCGTAGGGATGGGAGGAACGGTTGGAGGCCACCTTTGCAGACAACCTACCGTGATCACTTTACCCACGTAAACAGCACTCATTCTGTTTTTGCTACAAATCAACAGATAAGTGTATTAACAGGTACTCGCCCTAGTACTAGTACTAGGTAGTTTATAGTACTGGCACTAAATATGTACAGGTACTTCCCCAGTCTAAGTCTATTTAGGGCACTGTTTGAATTTTAGCATCTACAATTTCAAGAGAGAAGGTGCAATCTCACTTGATTAATATTAAAGCTTAAATTAAATTCACCTGGTCCTCAGCATGTGCAATATTATCTTTAGCTCATCACCCCTCTGGGTCTTCTTTCTGGTGGTCACTTAGGCGTGTGGGAAGACACGAATAAATTACCTTGTTTTTCTTGTTCTGATAATACCATATTGCAATTTTGGAATAATGTTCTGATCTCACTAATTATTTTTAAAGAAATAACACGATTTTGATTTTGCAAATTTTATCACACCCAGTTCTCCTCAATCGGGTACGCCAAGATCTTACCATCAAAACCCTTCCGGGTGCTAAGCAGATGGATAATTCTGACATGTGTATGTATGGAACTAAGTTCCATGACTAGCCAAACACACAGACCACTTCCATAGCATTTGGAATTGTGCAATGGAAAATGTTTCCAGTGATGCCCTTTTATGTGTTAATTTTGCAAAATGTATTCTCAATTATAATTTCAAATCACCTGAGCAACAGAATAACATTAGAAGTTGTATAAAAACCAAGGACTTATTTAAATTTAGCATTAAGAAAACATTCTAATTAATTGGCACAAACTGAAGATAACCCATACCTAACAAGCCAGTTCCGGCTGACACTTGCCAGAATATGACATATTGAATATTTGTTTTTGCCTAATACCCTTTAGACTAAGAAAAAAATTTTAAAGCAGCGGGTGTAAAATACTCCACTCCCATGAGACTGAGGAAACTTTAATTAGACCCCTTGAAGGAAGAAATGTGCTTTCGCTAAAAAATCTTTAAAATGTGTACTTTAAATGACCTTTAAATTTCAAGACTTTTTCAAGACACAATTGTCCAATCTTCATATTAATGAGCATGCCAGATATTTTAATTTCCTGCATATCTGCCAAGTTTTATCAGTTTGGAACATGATTTAATTTTAAGGGGCCTCCCTCTTAAAAAATTACACTTTCTCGTATTTTGAAAGAGGTTGAAAGAGGTTTTTAAAATATATTTTGCCCATTTATATCTTGGAAACATGTGGACCTACCTTCAAGTTTAAAAATTCTCCTCCATATTGACTTGGGACAGCCTTGGCTCATCCACGATCAGTACTACTCTCTTGCGATACCTTCCAGCATTGCATTTATGTAAAATACACATTATAAAATCACATTGCCACTGAAGCTGGGCCAAATGATTTGAAAGAGTGAGTTTAGGAGGTTGGAGGGACGGATGAAATGTCTCTGAGCAGCAGCTCTCTGTCTAGCATCGACTCTGTAATACAGTGTTGTATAACTCTGCCTTACACCGTAACGATCGTAACTTGTGTTTTCTTATTACTATTCGTTCCTCAAATTCAATCTACAGTCTTTTGCCAAAATGAAGATCTATTTCTCACTTCGCTGCATCTCCCTGAGGGGAGGGAGGCAGTCCCCTTGTTTAGCACACAGACTGTACAGCAGGTACTCACCCAACTGCTTTTTTGTCTCTGCATTTTCAGCCTCACAGACCCAAAGGCAGTGTGACCCACGCCTGGACTTACATCAAACAGAGCCCGGAATAATGTAACTACACTCCCATCACCTCCTTACTAACACCTTTTTCTCTTTTCCAATTGTGATAACCCCAGAGAGTCCAGCCCAGGGCAATAATGCAGAGAATCAGGAAAGAGAGCAGAAGAGGAAATATGTGTGTGTGTGTGTGTGTGTGTGTGTGTGTGTGTATATATATATATATATATATATATTTTTTTTTTTTTTTTTTTTTTTTTTTAACCAGCCTGGAGGGCCTGTTATTAGTGTGACAGAATAGTGGGATTGAGAAATTAACTGGACTTGTTTTCTACTCTGAAGTCATCACAAAGACTACGGCCGCCCACCCCCAAGCAATTAAGCCTCAGAGACCTGAGGTGTTGGGTTTGCCTACCTCAGGGGAGCTCAGGTGCCGAGGAACTTTGGGATTTGGAGTTGAATTATCAAAAGGCCAGGCCCTTGGAGGGAAGGCAGCAGGAGTGCTGTGTGAGAGGAGTGGCCCAGCTCCCTGAAGACTTCCACACGCGGGATGCTGAGCAGCAGCGAGGAGCAGGACGGTGGGTAAGTGGTATCGAGGGCTGACCCACTGGCACATGCACACGAATTGCCTGGAGACCTAAAGTGCAATTTTGATTCAGAAGGTCTGGTGTGGGTCCGGAGACTCGGCGTTTCTAAGAAGCTCCCAATGGTGCCGATGCGATTGGTCCTGGGACCCCACTTTGAATCATGAGGGGTAAGGAGGAGTGGGTAAGGCTTCAAAGGAGGCCACAGGAAAGTCTACATTTGGAACCACTGGAAGCAATGGCAACATTCTGAGTGGCTGAGCTGTACACGGAGGCAAAGCCACTATTACCAAGAGCTGACCATCTCCAAAGGGGTCATTTCAGTCTGTACCCAGAGCATTTATTCCAACGAACTACAGAAAGAACGGAGCACTAATAGCCCTTCCCCAAATTTTCTGGCCTATTTCCCCACAGCCTCTTAGGATTCTTAAATAACCCCAGGGAAGGGGAGGAACCCAACTCCCCATAGACTGAATTTCCAGACTACCTTGGCTAGGGAAAGGATCAGCGGAGAACCTGAGCCAAATATATTTAATCTGGAAAAATTAAGAAATGTTAACGTTTTTGAGCCCAAGTATCATGGAGCAAATTCATATGAGTTACCCTTTTAATCTCAAACTTAAAGAGAATCGAATTCAGGAATCAATAAGTAATCATTTGTCAGTTTTTATTATTTTTTTAGAATATATTTTTACTAGAGGCCCAGTGCACGACATTTGTGCCCTGGGGGGCAGTGGGGTTCCTTAGCCTGACCTGCACCCTCTCATAGTCCGAGACCCCTTGGGGGATGTTTGGCTGCTGGCTTAGGCCCATGCAGGGAGCAGGCCTAAGGTGGCAGTTGGACATCCCCTAAGAGGTCTTTAGCGCTGCCGCAGAGCCCGAAGAGGCTCCCACCACCGCTGCTGCACTTGCCATCCTTAAGCCTGGCTTCTGGCTCAGCGGCACTCCCCCTGTGGGAGCACACTGACCAAGAGGCAGCTAGCTTCTGCATTGAGCATCTGCCCCTTGGTGGTCAGTGCATGTCATAGCAACTGGTTGTTTTGCCAGTCAATCTATTTGCATATTAGGGTTTTATTATATAGGATTGATTTCAGGGAGGAAGGGAGAAAGAGAGAGAGAAACATCAATGATCAGAGAGAATCATTGATCGGCTGCCTCCAGCACACCCCACACTGGTGACTGAGGCCACAATGCAGGCATGTGCCCTGACCAGGAATCAAACCATGACCTCTTGGTTCATAGGTCGATGCTCAACCACTGAGCCAGGCCAGCCGGACCATCAGGTTTTCAATCAACAAATACTAGGGGCTGATAAATGGATTTCCCTAAGCCCTGATATGGGGCATTTTTGGGCTTCTGACAAGAAAAAGCAGTTGAAGAACTCAAGTGCCCCAAAAGATCTGAGGACTTAAATTCCTTATCAGTCAATGATTTTGCCCTGGTCACCAGAGAAAATGCCCATCCCCTTAAACACACTCTTCAAATTGCTCTTTGAGATTTTTTTTCCTTCTGCAAGTCCTTGCTCTTCATTTAAATATGACTTCACCAGGATAAACATGTTCAGGAGAAAGACCCAGTTTGATTTTCTTCCGCCAGCAGCATCGCCCTCTCTCATGAAAACAAGTCTTAAAAAGAAAGGAAGGCAGGAAGTGCTGTGTCCAAAGCTGACAGGAACAAAATCCAGGGCCCCTTTTTCCAATTCGCTTTCAAGAGCAGATGCCTTTCCCTGGTCATTTGGCTTGTAACCTCTGATCCAGCCATCTCCACGATCTGATGTTTTATTAAAGCATTTCCAAATCTGCTGCTGATTCTAGAAGAAAAGTGTGTGCCTGTCACAAATCCATATGGAGATACCAGCTTGATTTGCCCTCAATCTTCCAAGTCTAAAATCAGAGCAGAAGGTAAGAAGGAATGGCCATATATTTTGCCTGATCTTCTGTCCTTGAGACCAAAAGTCACAAAATGATCCTACAGTAGTTTTGTTGGGCCAACAGTTTTTGTTGTTGTTGTTTTTAACTTGTTGACATTTAACTATAGAAATTTCACACACAAATCCAAATTACTGGTTTCTCTTGAAAACTTAGAGGATCTGGCAACATTTGGCTGCTGTCTCAAATGGCTGAATACTGGTGCAGTGGACATTGGTGAGCCTTTGGCTGCCAGCATTTGCATCCCCTCTCCTACATTCAGGAGAAGTTCCCGTTCATAAGGCTTGATGAGAGGCAGATGTCTTTCCCATCATTCAAGTCATCTACCAGGTACTCACCAGCAGGTGACCTAGGCCTGGCCAGTTTGGCATGTCTCCCAGGCTTTTAAATGGGGTGCTAGTTTCAGGAAGAATCCAGTACAGGAGAGAATTGGGGAATTCTTTTTTTAAAAATATATTTTATTGAATTTTTACAGAGAAGAAAGGAGAGGGATAGAGAGTTAGAAACATTGATCAGCTGCTTCCTGCACACCCCCTACGGGGATCAGTGCCCGCAACCAAGGTACATGTCCTTGGCCGGAATTGAACCTGGGACCCTTGAGAGCCCAGGCCGACTGTCTATCCACTGAGCCAAACCGGTCAGGGCGGGGAATTCTTTCTGACAGTAGAAATGGTGAAAGCAACATCCAGGTTCTGGGGACTATGGTATCAACAGCAGTGCTAGTTCCCTTGCTGGCTTGGTTCTGCGGCATGACTTTGACCATGGTTTTGGTTCTATGGCCTGTCTTTGTCCCATTTCCCAAGTCCAGTTCTCCAGCCTGCTGGCTGATTGTCAGTTATTCAATATTTCCTTGCTACATCCCTTTTCCTCTTAAATCTTTCATCTAGAAACTCTGCTTCTTGAGTCGGCACAGTTTCCACCAAATCCTCTTCCTATATATCTTCACTTCCAGGCTACATATAGACATGTGAGCTTGTAACCCCGGTCTTCATCTCTCCCTTTTTCTTCAAAGTGACAGAATTTTGGCACTGGGAGAGAGGCTAAAATTCACCTTCCATGAGGATCACAAAGTAATGAGAAAAGTTTACCAGAGCTGCCGCTGCTTACATTTAACTACCCTTACATCTCATTGGGCAGAATTGAGTCACATGTTTCACCCTGTAAGCTAATCAGGGGAACTAGGGTTGCTGAGATCAGCTTAGTTTCTAGTTCAACTTTGGCTGAATATTAGAATCATCTAGAAAGCGTTTTAAAATACCAATGCTGGTCAAGTTCAGACGCCTTCACAGGGAAGTTTTACCAAGCATTCAAAGAAGAACTAATACCTCTACACCTCAAACCATTTCAGAAAATCTAAGATGAAGGACCAATTCCAAACTCTTTTATGAGGCCAGCATTATCCTAATTCCAAAATTAGATAAAGACATTACAAAGAAAGAGAATTACAGGCCAATATCCCTGATGAACATAGATGCTAAAATCCTCAACAAAATATTAGCAAATTGCATCCAGCAATATATTAAAAAGATCATATACCATGACCAAGTGGGATTTATTCCAGGGATGCCAGGCTGGTACAGTGTTCACAAATCAATAAACATGATACATCACATGAACAAACTGAGAGACAAAAAATCACATGACCATATCAATAGATGTGGAAAAATCAGTCAACCAAATCCAATAACCATTTTTGATAAAAACTCTCAGCAAAGTGGGAATAGAGGGAGCATACCTCAACATAATAAAAGCCTTATATGACAAATCTACAGCCAACATCATACTCAATGGGCAGAAACTAAAACCATTTCCCCTAAGAACAGGAACAAGACAGGGATGCGTACTTTCACCACTCCTTTTGATATAGTACTGGAAGTGCTAGCCATAGCAATCAGACAAGAAGAAGAAATAAAAGGCATCCAAATTGGAAAAGAAGTAAACCTGTACTTATTCACAGATGACATGATATTGCACATAGAAAACCCAAAGATTCCATTAAAAAACTACTAGACTTAATAAATTTGGCAATGTAGCAGGATACAAAATTAACACCCAGAAATCTATGGCTTTTTTATACACTAATCATGAACTCACAGAAAGATAAAACAAAAACAATCCCATTTACCATTGCACACACACACACACAAGATACCTAGGAATAAATTTAACTAAGGAGGTAAAAGACTTGTACTTGGAAAACTACAGGACGTTGTAAAAGAGATAGAGGAAGACATAAACAAATGGAAGAATATACCCTGTTCATGGATTGGTAGAATTACTATCATTAAAATGTCCATACTATCCAAAGCAATCTAAAGATTTAATGCAATCCCCATTAAAATACCAATGACATATTTCACAGACCTACAACTCTCCAAAAATTCATATGGAATAAAAACAGACCCCGAGTAGTTGCAGAAATCTTGAGAAAGAAGAACAAAGTTGGAGGGATCACAATACCAGATATCAAGCTATATAACAAAGCCACTGTTCTCAAAACTGCCTGGTACTGGCACAAGAGCAGACATATAGACCAATGGAACCGAACAGAGAACCCAGAAATCAACCCAAGCCATTATGCTCAATTAATATTTGACAAAGGAAGCAAAAGCATACAATGGAGTCAAGACAGTCTCTTCAATAAATGGTGTTGGGAAAATTGGACAGATACATGCAAAAAAAAATGAAACTAGACCACCAACTTACACCATACACAAAAATAAACTCAAAATGGCTAAAGGACTTAAACGTAAGATGGGAAATCATAAAAATCTTAGAAGAATCCATAGGCAGCAAAATACTAGACATATGTCATAGCAATATCTTTCTTTTCTTTTTCTTTTCTTTTTTTTTTTTGTAGCAATATCTTTACTGATACAGATCCTAGGGCAATGGAAACTAAGGAGAAAATAAACAAATGGGACTACATCAAAATAAAAGCCTTCTGCACAGCAAAAGAAAAACATCAACAACAAAAAAACATGGGAGAGCACATTTGCCAATGTTATCTCTGATAAGGGTTTAATCTCCAAAATTTACAGAAAACTCACACAACTTCACAAGAGGAAGGTAAACAATTGAATCAAAAAATGGGCAAAGGATCTAAACAGACACTTTTCAAAAGAGGTAATACAGAGGCCAAGAGACATATGAAAACATGCTCAGTCACTAGTCATCTGAGAGATGCAAATCAGAACAACAATGAGGTACCATCTCACACCTGTCAGAATGGCTGTCATCAACAAATCAACAGACGACAAGTGCTGGCGAGGATGTGGAGAAAAAGGAACTCTTGTGCACTGCTGGTGGGAATGCAGACTGGCGCAGCCACTGTGGAGAACAGTATGGAGTTTCCTCAAAAAATTAAAAATGGAACTCCCATTTGACCCAGTGATCCCACTTCTGGGAATATATCCAAAGAAATCAGAAACACCAATCAGAAAGGATATATGCATCCCTATGTTCATAGCTGCACAATTTACAATAGCAAAGATTTGGAAACAGCCTAAGTGCTCATCAGCATACGAGGGGATTAAAAATCTGTGGTATATCTACACAATGGAATACTATGCTGCCGTAAAAAGAAGGAATTCTTACCATGTGCAACAGCATGAATGGACCTGGAGAGCATTATGCTAAGCAAAATATGCCAGTTGGAGAAAGATAAATATCACATGATCTCACTCATTTATGGAATGTAATGAACAACATAAACTGAGGAACAAAAATAAAGCCAGAGAAAACAAATATTTTAGAATAGAAATAATCCTGTTATTTGCAGATTTTTTATATTTTCTACAACTTTTTTGATATTACACTGAGTCACCAGATTATTATGACCAGCCAGATTATTATGACCACCCCACCAGTACTTCATTGGGCCACCTTTTGCCTTCAATACTGTGGCTATTCTTCTTGGCATTGACTCCACGAGATGTTGAAAGGTGAGGCGAGGAATCTGACACCATGCCTGATGAATAGCACTGTCCAGTTCTGTGAGATTTGATGGCTGTGGAACCAGCTGCCTGATGGCTCTTTTAACTTCGTCCCACAAATTCTCAATTGGATTGAGATCTGGTGATTGTGGGGGCCACTTAAGCAAGGTAAAGTCTCCCTCGTGTTCTTGAAACCACTCCTGCACAACACGAGCACTGGGGCATGGTGCATCGTCTTGTTGGAAGAAGCCATCTCCATTGAGATACACCACCAACATGATAGGATGAACTTGATCAGCAACGATACTTAGGTATGTTGTGCTATTCAGACGTTTATAATGATCTGGCCCTCTAGCAACTTCAGTGCGAAATTATAGCTAATTTGCCTATAAATGTCAAGTAGTCATAATAATCTGGCCACTCAGTGTATACTATGTTAGTACATTTTTGGTAATATTATTACACTTAAAATCTTTTTTTCTTGAAATATTAATGTTTATTGCATGTAATATTATTATATTTAAAATAGTTTTTCTTAAAATAAAGAAAATATCAATGCTGGGTCCTACACACACACACACACACACACACACACACACACAGATACCACAAACACACACATACATACACACACATACACACCACACACACATACACCATACACACACACCACATACATACACACACACACAGCCATCCGGTTTAATTCCTCTGCTGGATTTCTGGCACTGGAATTTTAAAAATCCTCAGATACTTTTAATGTGACCCCTCCACTGCTCCCCATGTTATAGGTGCCAATACTGAGGTGCAAAGAGATACTAACCAACTTGCCCAAAGGCTTATACCTTCACAAAACTGCAAAAACAGAAACACAGAAACAAACAAAACTACACACACACACACACATAAGTGACATCCAGCAGGACGCCTTCGCTTTCCCAGAATATGCATGTGAGTGTCCCTTCTTTTTCTTAGAACGTGGAGTCGTGGAGAGCTCACGGACAAAGAAGCAGTGGAGTGTGCAGCCGTGATTCTCCAGTGGGATCACACCAGAATCCCCTGGAGGGCCTACTACAACACAGATGGCTGGGACCCCGCAGAGCTGCGGGTTCAATGGGTTTGGGGTGGAGAAGAATAACCAACATTTCTAACAAGGTCCCAGGAGACAGCTGCTGTGCTGCTGGTCCAAGGCCCACACTCGTGTAGTGGCGATGGCTGAGGCTGTAGAATCACGCTACCTGGTAAGATTCAGTTCTGCCCTGACACCTCGTCAGAACATGTGCAAGTTACTTAACATGTGTGAAATGGGGCTAATGATATTAGTTTGGGCTTATCATAACCACCAAGTGAGTATAATAAACAGAAAGCACTTGGAACTATGTCTGGCCTATAGGTACTGCTTAATAAGTATCAGCTTATTACCACTCATTCACTCATTGAACAATTATTAATTGCTTCCTTTGAGCCAGGCACTGTTCCTGGCACCAGGAGTACCGTGGTGAATAAGCTCAAAGCTTAGCTTCCCCATGAGCTTGCGATCCACTGCGGAGGCAACATAATAACCTGGCAAACACATGACATGTCACACAGAAGAATGCTGCATCCCAAGCGCACTGAATGGCAGGTGCACACAGAGTTTCGTGAGAACCTGATCCAGTCTTGTTCGCACCTTCCAGTTCAGGGCAGTGTGGTGGCATCGTGTTTCCAATGCAAAGGCCCCTTAGCAAGGTGGCTCTTACCATGTGCCTGAATGAGCCCAGGCTACGGCATTTGATCAAGGTTCTCCACAGAAATAGGACCAATGGAAAAATAAAATACATATACATCCACGCGTAATTTATATTTATATTTATGCAGATTTAAAAATGTATTTCTATATTATACAATAAACATACATTATTACTATATAGCATTATATATATATTTTTTTAGTTTTTTTTTCAAAATCTTTATTGTTCAGATTATTACAGTTGTTCCTCTTTTTCCCCCATAGTTCCCCTCCTCCCAGTTCCCACCCCACCCTCTGTCCTTACCGCCCCCCCCACTGTCTCATCCATAGGTGTATGATTTTTGTCCAGTCTCTTCCCGCATCCCCAACACCCTTTTCCCCCCAAGAATTGTCAGTCCACTCCCTTTCTATGCCCCTGATTCGATTCTATTCACTAGTTTATTCTGTTCATCAGATTTTTTTATTCACTTGATTTTTAGATTCACTTGTTGATAGATATGTATATTTTTAATTTTTTAAAAATATATTTTATTGAGAGAGAAACATTGATCAGCTGCCTCCTGCACACCCCTTACTGGGGATCAGTGCCCGCAACCAAGGTACATGCCCTTGACCAGAATCGAACCTGGGACCCTTGAGTCCGCAGGCTGATGCTCTATCCACTGAGCCAAACCGGTTCTGGCGATAGATATATATTTGTTGTTCATAATTTTTATAGCATTATATATTAATAACCTAGTTATATAAGAGATATTTTAAATATTTGTATAGTTATTTATATTTTATAGAAATTGGCTCATGTGATTATGGAGGGCAAGGAGTCCCACGCTCTGCCATCTGTAAGCTGAAGACCCGAGGAAGCTGGAGGTATAAGAGTCTGATTCCCAAGGCCTGAGAATCAAGAGCGTAGGTGTCCCAGGGCAGGAGAGATTGGGTGCCCCACTCAAAAAGGAGAGCAAATTCACCCTGCCCCTGCCTTGTGTTCTAGGCAGCCCCTCGACAGATTAGATGATGCCCAGTCACATTGGTTCAGAAGATGGTCTTTACTTAGTCTACCAGCTCCAATGCCAATCTCTCCCAGAAACATCCTTGGAGACACATCTCAAAAATAACACACAAAAAATGAACCCTCACAGGCACAGTCACACCAACCAATACCTTAGTTTTGTTTGAACATTCAAAACGAGAACAGGAGGAGTGTTCGGAGCAAAGAGAAGGTGGCTGTGCACTGGATGCTTTCTCCACGTTATTTCACTTAATCCTCAGAATCGCTGTGGGGTAGATGTTGTGGGAGGAGGAGAGGAAGCAGCCTGCCCTAAACTAAGTGAGGGAAGTGGCATGCTACTGACCGGACAACTATATCAGGGTTGGCCTGGCATCAAGCAGGGCAGAGGGCCACTGTCATACCACAAGCCCCGGCGGACCCCCTTCTTCTGAAGTCCCCGGCAGGCGCAAGGGTGAAGCCATAACTGCAGCCCTGTATTTGCCCGCTGTCCCTCTACTCGGTTCCTAAAGCAAGTGACGGTGATGTAATAAGATGCAAGGAGCAGCGACAGCTACTTGTGAGCCAGAACACTAGGACGCCAGGCCAGCCTCAGCTCCCATATTGTCTTCCTCAACGTGTAAAAAAAAAAAAAAAATTAAGAACCTTTATTAAGAATGTGAAGACACTCATTGCTGGGAAATACAGAGCAGTAAATCAGAAGAAGATAAAAGTGGTCCATAATCCCCTCACCTCAGAAAAAAAACCACACACACACACACACACACACTAAAATGTTGATACAATTTCCCTCTTATCTTCAAACCATAGGGAGCCTGTCCTCCACGCCCATGAACCGGCCCGTTCCAGTACACGTGTTCACTACCTGCAAGTTCCTTTTTCGTTTGTTTTGTTTTCACTCTGGACGTGCTTCTGGGGGTTGGTCCTCCGCATTTTGTTGGGTGAGGGCTGGATTTGGGACACATTGGAAGTGTGTGTGTTCGGAGCTGCTTTTCCATTCGTAGTACTCACCTCACAGCTTTGGGGCCAGAAGGTTTTCCGAGGGTCTTTCCCGATGGCATCATGTCCAAGAGCTGGCGTATCGCGTGGGGATGTTCCCTCCGGATGGTATGGCGCTGGCGGCTTCCTGTTCCTTTGAACGGCAAGCGTTTGGGCTTTGGCGATGCCTGGACCCGGCGTGGGCCGCGGACTCTCATTTGCAATGACTGGCGGGGGCGGGGGGCGCCCTGCCTCTCCCTGCGGCCCCTCACCCTGGGCTCAGGGAGGTTCCCCGCAAGACGCAGAGGGCAGTGCCAGGGAGGTCGAGGGCCCGCGCTTCGCGGTAACTAGGCAACAGGCGCCTTAGCAACACAGAGGGGGCGGGACCTAGAGAGGAAGTCGGAAGCAGCGGCTGAATCTCGCGAGAGCTGCTTTTGCGCGCGAACTCCAAGAGCGAGGGTCCCGGGACCGGGGCTGGGCTGGGCTCAGTGCTGACCCCCGGGGACGCGCCGACTCCCGCGGATTGGACGCCCTCGTCGCCCCGCCATGGAAACCCCAGCGCACCCGCACCAGCAGCAGCGGCCCTCGGCGTCCAGGACCAGGAACCTGCCCTGGTAGGGAAAGGGGTCGGCCTCGCGGAGAGGCGGTGGCCTGGGGGGAGGAGGGGGGGACGGGGGAGAGAGGGAGGGCGCGGGCTCCGGTGCCCGCAGGACCTCACCCCTGCGTCCCGGACCTGCGGGTCTCCCCGCGCCCCCTCCGTTCTTAGGGCTTTCGCACCCGGAGGACTGCACGGGGATTCGATCCCGCGTCTACACTGCATCGACCACAGTGCCATGTCCGATGCGATTACTGGCCAAATTCTAAACTAAAATAATCATCACACTCTCTAGTTAACTCTTCTCTAAATGGCCTCCTGTTAGATCAGCAGGAACCCGAGTAGATGTTTGATCTTCGCGGAGATCCTAGGAGGCAGGGATTCCTTATTCCCATGTTACAGCTGGAGTAACACAGCCGAAAAAGGCCCAGTGATTTGCATTAGAGCCAGAACTAGAAAATGGGTTTGGATTTGAACGCCGGTGGTCTGAATTCAGACTTGTACTCACAACTATGTCCTCATGATGTTTTAAGGGCCACAGGGATTTGGCTTAATTTCAGCAGATTCCAAGTAGTTCTTGTCTAATAAATTTGTTTTTATCGTTGTACAAAATTGTAACTTACAATTTATAGTGGAAAGCATTCTAAAGTGTACAATCCAGTGCCTTAAGTACATTTAGAATGTGGTGCAGCCATCCCACTCTTTAGTTCCAAAATTGTTCATCACCCCAATGGAAACCACATACCCACTGGTGGTCACTCCCCATTTCCCCCTCTCTTAGCCCCGGACAAACACGACTCTGCTTTTTCTATGAATTTGCCTTTTCTGGATATTTCATCTAACTACAATCTGTAGTTAGATGTGACTGTCTTTTCATTTACCGTGTTTTCAAGGTTCGTCCATGTTGCAGTGTGTAACACCATTTCTTTTTATGGCTGATAATATTCCCTTGTTTGGATATACCACCACTTATCTGTTTCTGTATATTGGGTGTGAGTTCAATTTTGAGTTCACCTTGAAATCATAGGTGCCCATACACACTGAGGTTATAGGCAAACAGCTGGAAAGGTGAAATTCGTTTATCAACCTCAGCATTATTGACATTTTGGGCCAGATACTTGATGGGGGGAGGGGCTTGTCCTATGCATTATAGGATCTTTAGCAACATCCCTGGGGCCTACCCACTAGATGCAGTGGCAACCTCCACCCAACTGTGACAAATGAAAATGCCTTCAGGTATGGCCACATGTCCCTTGGTTGAGAACCACGGGTCTGTATTCAAACACAAAGGGTTTTGTTTCTCTTCCTCTTTCAGTTACGATATGAAAGGATTCTTTTGCGCATAACAACATGTTCTTGCATTTATGTGTGGTGTAATCCATGCTACATTGTATTTCAGGGTTGAAAAATACCGGCCACAGACACTGAGCGATCTCATTTCTCATCAGGACATTTTGAGTACCAGTAAGCATCCACGTTATCCTAGTCGAAGGACCTGTGTAACTTTCTCGGTGGTGCTGTCTCTGCTGAGTAATCACTTTGGAGAGTCTCGTTGAGCTTTATGGAAGGTGCTGTGAGCGTGGAGTCCTTCAGATCTTTTATTCCCGCCTCTGCCTCTGGTTTACACATGGGGTTGCCGTGCATTCAGCGCAGCTCGAGGGCTCGCAGTGAATGAGGCCCTTGGGCGCTGATGGGGTCTCTTCCTAATCCTCAGTTCAGAAGTTCATCAGTGAAGACCGACTGCCACACCTGCTTCTCTATGGGCCTCCGGGGACGGGAAAGACGTCCACCATCCTGGCCTGTGCTAAACAGCTGTACGGAGAGAAGGAGTTTGGCTCCATGGTCTTGGAGGTAACGAGGGTTACTCTTCCTTGACAAAGGACTCCGGGCCCTTTGAGTTCTGCTACTTGTGTTTTAGTTTACAAGTAAGTTGTCCTGCTGGTTGGGAAGGAAGCAAACCTAAGGTAAGTCAACTCCCTTTTTTCTATAATTGACATTTCGGTCTGGATCGGCATTAGCTAGAAGGCAGTGGTAGGGCTAGGCACCTTCCTTGCTGTTGCCAGCTTGTACCCAAACACTCCGTGGTCACTCAGTTGCTGGCTGCCTCCATGTGCCCCTCCAGATGGCTTGTCCACGTTGCTGCAGTGGGTTCTTGTCAGGAAAGCTGAGCTGTGCTGACTACAAGCTCCCTCACCCTCTGGCTCCTGGTTAGGTTTGGCCAATAGGGACCCAGGCAGGAGTGGGGGAGGGGGGAGAAGGATGCCTAGCCCTGCCTGGGGGCCACCATGGGCTGACAGCATTCCCTTCTACGGGACACAACGCACTGTCTTCTCAAGTGGCATCACCACTGCCCCACCAACCCCTTAAGACCTGGGGGTGGTGATGGGCCCCAGTGGTCCCTGACCTGCTGCATAGCCCTTGTGGTTTCCCCGCACCCCACCAATACCTTTCAAAATATTTCTTTATGTCATTCTCTTCAAAGAAGAGAATGCCATTGGAGTATGCCATCTCTTAACCGCTGGGACTCGACTAATACACTTAGATTACAAAATTCTAAATATTGTTGATTGCAAGAAAAAACATTTAGTTTTTCTGTTTAAGATCTTAGAACCTTGCTGCCACACATGCTGTTTTTTTAAAAAATATATTTTATTAATTTTTTTACAGAGAGGAAGGGAAAGGGATAGAGAGTTAGAAACATCGATGAGAGAGAAACATCGATCAGCTGCCTCCTGCACACCCTCCACTGGGGATGTGCCCGCAACCAAGGTACATGCCCTTGACTGGAATCGAACCTGGGACCTTTCAGTCTGCAGGCCAACGCTCTATCCACTGAGCCAAACTGGTTAAGGCTGCCACACATGTTCTTACCTCAGTATGTTAGACACTTGGTAACTCCTGGGTTGCTCTGGGTTGTGGGAGCTAACGTTAGCATCATTCTGCTCAGGTCAGAGGTCACTGAGACCAGGCCACTTGGTTATTCCTCCAGAGTCTGCCAGTGATCGTCCTCAGAAGGGGAGGGGAAAGTCTATTTTTTGCCTTTCAGACTGAATGACCTAGTGAGCAAGGAGTTTAAATACAAATGTGACCTTGTTTTTTGAATAGCGGTATCTCTTAGCTGTCCTTAGACTTGGAGACCTCGCTTGCTGAGCTAGATTGATGAAAGGGTACATCAATTCATAAATAGTCCCCAACATGTTTTTTATTCTGGCGTTTTTCTTCCACATTTAGCTGAATGCTTCAGACGACAGAGGAATAGACATCGTTCGGGGGCCAATCCTGAGCTTTGCTAGCACAAGGACAATATTTAAGTAAGAAGTCTTTGCATAATTTCTCTCTCCCGAGATTTTGATCAGTGAGATTATGCAACTCAGTTTTTTTTAACCTCCCCTCTGCCAGTTTATAAAGGCCGGGGGAAGTGGCTGTCAAAACAGCCATGAGAAGGAGAGAAAGGGCAGGGATGGTGGTAAAAAGAAAAAAAAGTCAAAATGCAAATAGGGAAATAGAATGTTATCTCAGTCTGTATTAGCCAGTTCTCGGGGGAAGCGTTAACTTCACTTTATTAGTTAACTGAGGACCGATGCCATTCTAAGCCTGGATGAGCGAGTTTGAATTTAGACAAAAATGAATTGAGATCAGGATGAGTAACTAGGATGGTGGCTAAAATGAAGAGATAAGAAGACAGGCATGAGTGAAGGGGGGGGGGGGAGCACTAGAGCCTCAGTTCCCTCTAAGAGTTGAAGGAGTGATGGGGGCATTTCCTCTGTGACCACGGGTGTCAGCGTTGGTCAGAGTTCTGGGAGAAGTGGGTGGAACAGGGCCCGATGGCCCACACGTGAAGGTGTAGGTTTGGGTCTGAAGCTGAAGGGAGATTGGAATCTTCACGTGGTGCCGTCTGTCTTCCTAGGAAAGGCTTCAAGCTGGTGATCCTGGATGAGGCGGATGCCATGACTCAGGACGCCCAGAACGCCTTGAGGAGAGGTCAGGGGAGCTGCTGAGTGCAGCGTGTTGGCTGACGAGCACATCGGGGAATTGGGAACTGTGGGCGTGAGATACGACGCGGCTTATTTCCATTTTCATTCCTTTCTGGCCCAGGGGAACCTCTGTATACCTTTCTCCAGGCATCCCACCCGACGAGCTAGGCAGGGTTCCCCTTTCCACAGTCCAAACACAGGCCCTGTTGGGATTCGTGGTGTGTCTCCTTTTCAGCTGGCTTCCGTTTCAGGATTGAGGGGTTTGTATCATTTGATGGAAGGTTATGGAAAGTCTTTCATCCCTGAACTGCTGGGTGGACATTCTGTTGTTGGTCCCCTTAGATACAAAATAGCCAGGAAAATTCCAGAGATTTAGTCACACTCAGAAAGCGGCATTACTTCGCTCCTTGCCAGGTAAAGGATGTGGCAGGGGAGGGAGTGCCCTGTGGTTTGTCTGTCTGAAGGGGCCCAGGGCAGTTCATTTCTTTGAAAGGAATCTCATTAAGATTCAGGTAATCAGCTCAAAGGAAAGGCTGGTC
>PVJC01001193.1:0-98963 GCA_004026665.1 Murina feae
GGCAAGAGTCTGAGAGATCAACATAGAGGGGGTGCCTGCTCCAAGCCTTGATGGTGTGCCTGGGGACAGGCCCCCAGCAGGTAGACACACACAGGAGGACTGCTCCGAGCCTCAGATGTGGCTGGGGGCAGGTCTCCAGTGGTGACACACACACACACATACACACACAAGGCGCCTGGCAGACTGGGGCCATCATAGGGCATCCACTGAGGGGTCCCAGACTGTGAGAGGGCACAGGCCAGGCTGAGGGACTCCCTCCACCCCGAGTGCACAAATTTTTGTGCACCGGGCCCCTAGTATATATATATTATCAAATAGGGGGGCACAGGTATCCCGTTATGCACCCTAGATTGTGCTGTCAGGGGGATAGCTAGGTATCTGGCCCAGGTCCTTCACATTGTAAACATCTGTGGTCCTACAACTCACCTTCAGTTTCTCAGGTGCATTTACCAAAGGTAGTTTAGAAGCACTGGCAGAGGACTAACACTACTTGCTACCCATGTCCTATCCCCAGATGACAATCAAATGCAAAATTCATATTCAGCTGCTTTGTCACATTTGCTTGCTGAAGCCACTGGCCCAGTTTTCCCCCTTCCCACCATGCTGACACACACCTCCCCCTGTCACACCATCACTCAGTGTTTAGCCTGTTTTTAGCTCTGTAGTCAGCACTTGCCTCACAGGTGCGAGAGAACCAATTGGGATAAACTGAAGAGCACACCCTTCTAAATGGTTAATGTGTAATTGTTTGTTTCACACTTTCTCTCTGGATTCTCAAGGGAATAAAGTTTTGAAATTATATGTTTTTATTTGTGAGTTAGTTATGTGAATGTTCCTGTTTAATGTAAGATATATCAAGAATAAGGGATGCATGAATATAATGAATTCTTTGAAACTTGCATACCAGGTTGTGATGTAGGAAAGAAAGCAAGAAACTTAGAAAATAAAGAAAAAGTACTATTAAAGCTGCAGGCTACTTTTGCCCATAAAAAATTTTTGTTTACCCACCCTTAACTAAATGGAGGATTGGGAAGAGTGTGAGAGGTAAGTTTTTTTTTTAATGTAGCAAAAATATACTTTGTGATATATGAACAGATCCCTATCTAATCTACTCTCAAACTTAAAGTTGAAAACCATCTCAAATTATCACCCCTCATTTTAATTTGCACCTAGTTTTCTCCATTCTACCTCCCAGAGGCCTGTTCCATTAACAGGACTGATATTTACACGTAGGATGTGAGAGAGATTGAACGTTTCTTCAGTAATTTTCACCAATGAACACAGTTTGAAAAGAATGAGATGGTGCTCCCCATAGAGACATGTTAAACGAGGCATGATTACAGATCTGCTTTTACCCAATGACTAGCAAAGGGGGAAAAATAGCAAACAATACAAACAGGCTACAGAAAAAGAAAAATCCATGCATCAACAGCACACGAACCAGGAATGAAGCATAACTTAATCACACACTCGAAAAAGTGTCTGCTAAGAAAAGAGACAGAATATCTATCTGTATTGGCTAAGCTGGTGTCTAAAGGTGATGCCTTCTCATCCTTCCCATGAGAAGGAAAAGAAGCTTGTCCACAAAGCCACGAGGATTCTCTAATCGCCCCTGGTTTGGAGGGGAGCAGAATGAGAGGTAAATACTCAGCCTCGGGAAACCCCTAGAGGACGTGAGTCTGTGAGGGCCAGTGCAGGATTTGGTGGAGGAGCCTCCAGGAGTCACTTTTTTGGTGCCTCGGGGGTAAGAAAAAGGTAGAGCAGTAGGCAGAAAAAATAATACTCTGATATCCCAAATTATGAATAAAGAGCTAGAGACTTGAAAAGAAAATAGAAGAAAAGATACTCTGAAACAAAAAGCCAGTGGAGAAGGTTGCTGAAAGGGCGGTGCAAGATTGACTCAAACTGGCCAATAGGGATGCAGAGGAAATGACCCAAGTCTAACTGCATCCTGCCCCTGTGCAACCAAACCCTGGCCCTTCCCTCGACCAATCAACGAGGGCCACACACATTACCCCACCCACTACTTCCAGATCCCCTGTAAATCCTTTGTTTTCCTGAATCTCGTGTGCTCTCCCTGCCCTGCCGCTGCGTCGGTGAGTGTGTGGGACAGAGCCTGAGCTAGCTCCAATAAAGGCTCTATGTTTTTTTTTGCATCAGAGTCGGGGCTCACTGGTGGTCTTTGGGGAATCACAAAATCTGGGCATAACAGTTACATTGAAAATCAGTGAAAAAAACCTTCCCTCAACCTCCTTCACCCCATGGTTAAACTAACACTGGCTGAAAACCACAGGCAATCTAATCCTTCCCCCGTACTAAACGTACTAAGCGGAAATGGAAGAATGAAATAAGGAAGTGAACTAGGGCTGACTCAGGAGGAATCCGGGGCTCACAATTAATGAAGGGCTCAGCTGAAGGGTGGAGTAACTGTCCCCCTCAGGGACTGGCCATACCCCCACCCAGTGGAGTAAATCCTGATACAAGACAGTTAACCAAGTCTTAGAGTTGGGAAAGTAGAAATCAAATCCACCAACATATGCTACCCTCAGCCTCAGCTTCCCCTGAAACTTTTGTAGAAAAGTAGATAGAATGCTATATTGAGCTATCAAGCTGGTGTCCTGGGTGGAAAAACAGATCTCACATTAAAAGCAAAAGCACTAAAGAGCCTTTGGCACTGCATCAGAGAAAACAGAGGCCAAGGTAGAGCTGTCTATGCTAAACACAGTGGGATGAGAAGAAAGGGCATGACAACTGTGCAATCGCCCTACAGAAAAATCTATGAAAGACAGGTAAACCGCATGTAAAAATAAAAGATTAAAAATTCAATCCAGAATAAAACATAACCTAAGAGAATGAAGAAAATCCCATGTGATGCTCCTTAAGATAAAACTTAATAAGTTCAGTAGAACAAGAGCTAAAAGACAATGTAATAAAAATAATACATTTGGAGGCAAAAGCCACTGCAAAACCAAAGAAAGAAAATGAGACTGAAAGCTCACATTTCCTAAGTAATGCATAAATTAGAAATGGAAGAAAAAAACGACAAAATTACAAACTGAGTTATTGACAGAGAGGAAGTGCTATTCGTAGAGAAAGAGACAAACACAAAGTAGATACTGAGAACAAAGAAAAGCCAACTTAAAGATAACTCTGGCCCTCACCAGTTTGGCTCAGTGGATAGAGCGTCAGCCTGTGGACTCAAGGGCCCCAGGTTCAATTCCTGTCAAGGGCATGTACCTTGGTTGCAGTTACATCCCCAGTAGGGAGTGTGCAGGAGGCAGCTGACCGATGTTTCTCTCTCATCGATGTTTCAAACTCTCCCTTTCTCTTCCTCTCTGTGAAAAATCAATAAAATATATATTTTTTAAAAAAACATAACTCTGTCCCCAAGGCAAAGAACCCAAGAAATAGACACAAAAATATATTCCAAGTACTGAAATAGGAGTCTGACTCCATTTTTAATGTTTGATTGCTGACAGCTTTCAAGTGCTCATCACTCCCTGTCCTCTTCTGCTCCACATCTGGGCAAACTGAGAAGGAAGCCCAAGTTCGCCCTCTGTGGACATTGGCAAGAGATCAAACCACCCAAGCCCGACTGCCTGGGAGAATCCACATCCTGGCCCCCGCTTGGTAACCACCACGAAATCCCCAGCCAGTCTCCCTTCCCTGCTCTCTCAAGCCATTTTTTGAACCTGCCTAAGAGTCTCCCCTTCTGGTCCCAGAACACCTCATTCTGTGGAATGGGAAGTCATCTCACCTCTATGGGATGATCACAACAAATATGTACCAGAAGACAATTTCCCTACAATGTGGGGAAAAACTGAAAGAGCATATTGTTTTCTGGAAGATCCTGATATAGAATGATGATGCTGAGACAAATCCTGGGAAAATTATCAAATTTCAGGATAGAGAAAATAATTTTCAGGCCTCCAAGTGAAAAAAGCTAGTCACTTACAAGAAGAAGAAGAAAAAACATCAACAAGTCTCAGACCTCTTCAAAGTTTTAGGAAAATACATTATGTCACACCAAGACAGTATTCAATTATTAAGCAAAAGTCAGATATTCTCAAACATGATTGCATTCATAATGTTTAAGATTTCTTTTTAGGAAAACTGATAATTGTAAACAAGCCAACCAAGAGATTAATAAAAATAAAGAACTCCAAAATTGAGGTGCTATGGCATGTAGTGAACATTAAATCCATATAGAATTACGATTTAATTAAAATGGAAAGTATGTGAAATTAAATATATATATTTTAGCATTTGATAATGTAAAATTAATATATGCTAAGAGAACTAATTTTAAAATGGACAAAATAAGTGGAAGTTTTGAGTATTAATTTCTTAATCTTTCATGCTATCTTAAAATAAATATATTATTTAAAAAAACAAATCAACTACCTAACACTGCTTCCTTGCAATGCCTTTCCAGGTATTTAATTCAAGAGCAGTCCTTAACTAACTTTCTATATGCTAACGTCAACTCAGATTCTGCTGCGATTTTTTTTAATTGGACAAACTGCTCAAAAAGGTTTTTATTCAATGATCATAAAGGTACTTGAAGACCAGGATGATGATGATGATGACAATGATGAAGATGATGATGATGACAATGGCAGTCCTGGTGATAATGGGAAGACAAAGAAAATGAAAAGTCTAATAGTCTCTTGAATTTATTTGAACGAAAGTTTTATTTGAACAAGGGTTCAAGTGGGATATTTGTCAAGTGGGAATGAAAATATGAAAATGACAACCAAATACTTAAGTAAAAAGAACTTATGTTATTACCTAGGAAACCCAGAAGACCTTTCATAACCATGCCCACTTTACTCTCATATTCCCCTCAGCATGGATTCCATGATCTCTCTCACCTTCCTCCAATATGTACTAGTATTTATGGAGTATCTACTCTGTGCCAAGCTCTGTGCTAGGGATCTGTTATTTTAAGAACACAGCACTTCCTGATAAGGAACTTACAAACCAATGTGAGGCCAAGAAGAAAGAAAAAGGGCAATACTATAACCAGACAATCAATGGGTCCGTGCTGCCTGTCACTACTTAAGCCAAGTAAGCAGAGTCAAGGTTGAATCATATGTGAGCATTTACTCCAATACTGCCGGCAGCATGGGGAGAGCAGCAGGTCATCCACAAAAATGTGCTCTGCACCCCACCATAAGCCAGCTCCTTATATTGGGTAGAAGGACAAAGATTTCATGGGGAAATAGGCAAAAGGGGCAAATGAGCAGTTTACAGATATGCAAAAGAGTTGGGGTCTTCAAAGGGCTTAGTGAAATGCAAGGGCTGGGGATCTTCAAAGGGCTGTCTATTCTGGTTTCTGCAACAAAGTTGTTAATCTTTCTATGATAAAACTAGCTCCAAATGGGGAGGATGGGCTGCATTTCCAGGTGAGCTCCCAATTACTGTCTGTAGCTGCCAGCCAGGTTAGAAGGTGCCTTTTTAAATCAAAACAAAACAATCACGGTTAACAGAGCATGATTAATATTTCTTACCATTCCAGCTGGTTCCCCAACATTCTATTTCTGTCCCTATGAGTACAAAGTTTTTTTAAAAAAAAAAAAAAAAAGTGCCGTGATTGATGTGAGCATGAGGAGGGTGGGAGCTCTGAATACACAGTGATAGCAACCACTTATCAGGCTATGTGTACTGTGTGCCCAGCATTGTTTTAAATGCTTTACAAGCATTATTTCATTAAATCTCACAGCCACCCTGGGAGCAGTTCCACTTTGACCGATAAGGAAACTCACAGGAGCACTAAAGCAGCTTTCCCACGGTCACTCAGGGACTGAGGGTGGCCAGAGCCAGGATTTGTACTCTGTATGCTAACACAAGACCCAGCACTCTTAACCGCTGTCCTGCTGAGAGGCCCACATAACAAGGAGTGTGCAAGTGGGCTGAAGACTGAAACTTAATGACGAATGATTAACAAAATGACAACCAAAGAGGCTGGGAAGGAATAATCAGAGAGGAAGGAGGGGTTGAGACAGATTCAAAGAGCAGAGCATGGCCAGCACAATCAAACAGAGAGAGGAGGTCAACCAAAATAAGGAGGGGAGGTCTTTGGGCTTGAATCTCAGGGAAGTCCTTGGGGATCTTGCTAAGGGAAGTTTGGGTTGAGTGGTTTGGAGGGGAGCTGATACCAGATCTCAGTGAGTTGGGAAATGAACAAATAAGCGACAGAGAAACAAACACAGTCAGTGTGGAGTATTATTTCTGGAAGCCTAGCTGTTCAGATAAGGGTGAGCGATAGATATTAGGCCAAAGAGACTTTGTCTATACTTGGCTTTGCTTTGGTTTTCCTAAAGGAGAGACTTGAGCATGGATAATGCATGGGTGCTAAGTTGACCTGCCTAGCTTCTCTTCCACCGTTTTTTGTTGTTGTTTTGTCTCTGATTTTTATTTGGGGTAATCCTCTTCTGCTCCTCAATGCTCTTTTGGCAGGACTGCTAACTTGGTGGGGAGGGGCGGGGGGGGGGGGTTCCCTGACCTACTCTAGGACCTCCTGACACTCTCCCTACAGACATCAAAACTTGAGTGATTAACACTAGGACACAAAAGAAATTGGAGTTGATTCACCCCAGCAATGCCGAGAAGCTTGGCTCTGGTTATAAATCCATGTATGCGTGTTCAGGCCTGATCTTAGACCTAGAAAACACTGCCCATGATGAAATGCTATCCAGCTCCACGAGCTGCTTGAGCACCCGTTTTTCCCAAGGTGAGTTCACATTGCCATACATAGGGAGAGGGGGGCCATTTCTTTTTGGCTTAAATTAGAGCCATTTGCAGATAAAAACCGTAGCTAACGTAAGTATGTCTATATCCTGATCATGAAAAGCCCCCAAGAGTAATAGTTCCAAGATACAGGAAATGCAGAGGAAAAATAACAGTGATAAACACAGTAGCGCTCCTGAAGAATCAGGGGAAATGGGATTCAGAGGTCATTCCAATCATGGTCTTGGACAGGAGAGAAATGTGTTTCTCTGAACCCAGAGGGATGAAGGCAAGGAGAGGCATGGATAAAGGTTTCTATGAGGATTTGGGGCAGGGAGTTCATAAGGGTGTCAAAATTACCTGTGTTGGGTGACCTCTGACATTTCTAAGAAGGAGGAAACCTTGCTGAGAGGATGAAGAGGTGGGGAGTTAGAGGCTGAAGATTGAAGTAGCTGCTGTGGAGCATGTGAGGAGCTGATTGAACCGAGGGAGTCACGGCCATGGGAATAGGTAAGAGCATCAGTCTGTATAAGTTGGCACTTTCCCATAGACAACTTAAGAAAGAGACCGCGGAAGGCATGCATTTTATCTGAAGTATTTTCTAAACTTTATTTTTTGCCCAATGTATCCTTTGTTTTCGGTTATAATTTTGAAGCAAAAAAGTACCAAAATAAAATATATATTTACCAAAATTTAAAGCTTGTCATAAGTTTGGAAACATTAAATTAAAAACTGAAATAAACTTTGGAGGAAAAAAAAATCAATCTATTCCAATAGTGGTGTCCTGCTTTCCTTGTATGTAACACTTAAATTACATACGAATGGCCAGCAGAGGGAGTCAAAACCACGCATGGACATTTTCTCTTTTCTACATAGGATTAAAAACTATAAAATGCACATGAACCTCATATCCTAAAAATATATGCAAAAATCATTAAAAAATAACTTAATGCTACTCTGCCACCAAATACAGCATAGAAAATTTCAAAGCTAGAATGAGATTCTGAATTTCAAATAGTTCAAAGAAGCAACATTCATCCCTCATTTCCTTCCTCTCTCATTCTTTCTCTCTCTCTCTCTCTCTCTCTCTCTCTCTCTCTCTCTCTCTCTCTCTCTCGGACATGTTTGGAGTAACTCCTCCAAAGCTAGGTAACTTGTATTCTATTTCTGTGCAAACATTCTCTGAGTTCTATCAACACTTTTCCACTTTTCATTGCTGGAAGCATATTGGTTCATGCTGGTTCCAGTTGTGTTGAAAAGAATAGGAGGGCCTCTAGCTCAGATCTCTTGAATCAGGCAATAGGTATGTAACCTTGGGAAACAGAAGAGCACATCTTTTTGCAGAAGTTTGTTGAAAAGGAATTGGCTGCAAATAAATGTAAGCATCTCTCCATTTGCTGCATGATACCTGTATTAGTTAGGGTATTTTGCTTTTAAGCAAGAGAATCCAACTTTGACTAACTTAAGGGGGAAAGGAATTTATTGAAAGGATACTGATTTGCATTATCTTTTCAATAGTCTATAACTAAAATTTGGGGGAAATATTTTATAATTAAAAATTATATAAGATTTTATTTTGTACAACTTTATTTCACAAATTTGAAAATTTAGGTAAAATGAATAATTCCTAGAAAACTATAACTCTCCAGAATTAATCCTATATAATAAAAGAGTAATATGCAAATTGACCCTAACAGCAGAACGACTGGGAGTGACTGATCACTATAACACACATTGACCACCAGGAGGCAGATGCTCAATGCAAGAGCTGCCCACTAGTGGTCTGTGCACTCCCACAGGGGGAGCTCTGCTCAGCCACAAGCCAGGCTGCCAGCTGTCAGCACAGCGGTAGTGGCGGGAGATTCTCCCACCTCCTCAGCAGTGCTAAGGATGTCTGACTGCAGCTGAGGCTTGCTCCCCGCTGGCAAGTGGACATCCTCCGAGGGCTCCTGGGCTGCCAGAGGGATGTGTGACTGCCAGCTTAGGCCTGATCCTCTGGGGAGCAGGACTAAGCCAGCAGGTGGACATCCCCTGAGGGGTCCCAGATTGTGAGAGGGCACACGCCAGGCTTGGCTGAGAGACCTCCCTGAGTGCACAAATTTTTGTGCACCGGGCCTCTAGTATAAGAATAAAAGAAAATATATTATAACAATTTTTACAAATAAATGTATAATTAAAAACCTTTTTATATAAAAACAAAACAAAAACAAAACAACCCTCCAGGCCCAAATGGTTTCACTGGCAAGTTCCATAAATATTAAAAATAATAACGATGTCATCTAAAACAAAGATTACAAGAAAAAAAGACAAAGCAGTCCCAACTTCACTGTGAGGATCACATAACTTGATACCAAATTCCAACAAGAGACTTCCACTTCCAGAAAGACATTCTGTTTTATATTCCTTTTGATAAGTATAGCTAAAAAGATTTGGCATTGTAAATAAAACAAAGCAGACAATTCTGTAATGTGGAGAGAGGCAGGCAGACTACATAGAGACCTCAGACATAGTGCTTGATGAATGAGTGAATGATCACTAAGTGATGTATCTATTAAGCATGCACAGCTATTAAATGCATTACTGAAGAAAAAACAAATTCCGTCCCTGATCTCTTTGAATTTATTCCATCTCACCTACGCATTGGCCGATTTAAAAGGAACAAACAGACGGCTTATACAAAAGTGAATGGGGGAGAAGTCTGCTAACACCATAAACACAAAATAAACTCCTTGTTATGCAAGGATAGTATGATAAGAGAGTCATTTTTCCCCCCACAGAGTGAAGAAAATACTGCGGGAAAAGCAGAAGTTTAGGAAATCTGTGAATATGAAAAAGAACATTCCAAATCTAGGGTTAAAGTATAGATTCTGAAAGTAAACAAAGTATGAAAACTGCTTAGGCTAGATCAGATATATGAACCACTTTCCTAAAGAATCAAAACTGTTATAGACCCCCATGGAGAGAAGGCAAGAAGGAAAAAGTAGAAAGGAAAGAAACAAGAATGAAAGGTTTTCTTTTCATTATTTTATACAAGAATGTAAGCTAATCTAAAGCACTCACTGCCTAGAACATTCTAAAAGTCAATAAAGACTGGACAATCAAGAAATCCACACACGGAATGGGACCTACTCACAGGGCCTTGGCTGTACAGCTCCAGGGGGCATTCTTGGCAGTGTTGTCATGTCGTCTATGATGTGGAAGGCAACCCTTGCATGGAAGCCACTAAGCCTTCACAGCCAAACACTACAGCCCTGCTCATGTCAGCGCTCACGTTTCCTAGGCATTATAGAGCCATAATCTTGATATCCACCAAATATCTGAGATGGCCTTGTTCACTTTCCAGAAAAGCAAATCTTAACTAATAAAAGAGTAATATTAAAATTAACCATTTCTCCGGGGCGGGGGTAAGCCACGCCCACCAGCCAATCAGAGCTGCTGTATGCAAATTAGCCCAGACAAGATGGCGGAGGCCGCAGCCCTGGTGTGCGGCTTCTCCAGGGCTTCGGCCTCCGCCATCTTGGGAGCCTCCTTCCTGGGAAGGCATCCGGCGCCTTGGGCCTGCAGATGCCTTCCCAGGCGGGAGCCTGGGGGGCAGGGATGGGGACCAGGCAGCCGGACCCCCGCGGCCCCCACCCGGGAGGCCATGGGGTGGCCAGCGCCACCTCACCCTCAGCTTCCCAGACAGGAGCCTTCCAGGGCGCGGGGACCAGGCGGCTGGCCCCCGAGGCCCCCGCCCGGGAGGCCATGGGGTGGCCAGTGCCACCCCACCACTGGCTTCCCAGGCGGATGGCCCGGAGGGTCAGTGGGAGCTGTGGCCGACCTGAAAACTGCCCTCAGCCCCTCACCCAGGCTTGCCATACCCCCTGGGGTGAGGGTCTCCACTGGGGAGCTTGGCCAGCTTGCAAACAGACATTGGCCCCTCACCCAGGCTGACCAGGCACACCAGCAGGTAGACATCCCCAGAGGGGTCCCAGACTGGGAGAGGGCACAGGCCGGGCTGAAGGACGCCCCCCCCCCCTCGCCAGTGCACAAATTTTTATGCACTGGGCCCCTAGTAAATATATAAAGGAGAAGTCAAATGATTTTTCCATCAGTTAGCATCCCAAGGTTTATAGCTGAAATGGATCCAGGATACTGGGGGCGGGAGGTACAAAAGTTGGGTACAAAAGGGTTGTCTGGACTCTACTGATATTCTTAAATTCTTACAAATTAGACTCAGATAAAGTCTGCAAACTGATGTGATATGGCATTCCAATTTATATAAATTGGTACAGGATGACTTGTCTAAATTCTTTAGTTTGTAAAAGCTTATATTTAAATGAACTTCTGTGAAATAGCTTTCCTTATCATTTCTATACATATTTATTTAGACACCCTGTCAGCATTCAAAGAAAGCCAAGCAGGAAGAGAGAAATCCTAATACAATGACAAGACAATTTCCTTAGTTAATATAATCAGATGGTACAGCTATATTCTCTGTTAATCTGAATTTAGTTCAAATAACTAACGAGTTTTGTTCACTCTATGATAAAATTGACACTTGCAAAATACGTTTCTGACAATTCACATAAATTTATTTTTGCAACAATCATTTAGTGCAGGAGGTTTTTTAAAAATGCATAGAATTGGCATTAGGTCAGGATGAAATAACCCGATTTCTAAAAAAAGTTCTCCATCAAATGTCTTACCAGGTCTCCACGAAAGCAGTCTTAATAACTGCCATTCACTTTACCTTATATCATTTATGCTTTACTTTGGAAACTTACCAACATAATTTGCCAATACACTTTTCAGACCAGATTATCTCATCTAATGATTAAGATTGAATGACAAGAGGAGACAAAAGGGAAAGGTACTTGGGTATTATTTTGCCTAAGATTCTTTTTTAATATGAGATTGGACAACTAGTGATAAGGCAGTGTTTCTCAAACTTATCTGCTCCTGATATTTACCTGGGTGCTTGTTTAAAAATATGAATTCCCAGGTCTCATCCCTAGAGGTGGTGATTCCTGAGGTTTGGGATGGGGCTCAGGAATGTGTATTATTAAAAGCACTTGGATATATTTTACAATCAGGCCAATGTGGGAAATGCTTGGTGTCGCGGAGAGAGAACACTCACCTAGTCTTAGGGTTCTAAACACCAAGGTTGCCATCTCTTCCATGTGTCCTTAACAGAGTCATTTTATCTCATTGGGTGTAAGTTTCCTCCATTGTAGAAACAAAACAAACAAAAAAGATTGGTTATAGTCTATAAACCCTGTGAAGACAGGAAGCAGCTGGGTTTCACGCACTGCTCCATCCCTTGTGCCTAGCCTGGGGCCTGGCACAGAGAAGCCTCTTGGTTCATAGTTGCTGATTAGTTTATTATTTAGACAACCTGTAAGATTACTTTCAATGTAAAAAGTTATGTGTTTGTAAAATAAATAAGTAATAAAGAATGTGTTTGGTTGGCCATTTATAAAATAATATTATTCTCAAAACAAAACATAAACCAAGAAAGCCCTCCACTCCTTTTGACTGGTTTCAGGGCTACACACTCTTGGTAGGCAAATCTCAAAGGATCTGACTCTGGTGATCGGAGTTCCTATTTTCCTCAGTTGCTGTGATGATCATAGGTAATGAACTAGAAGCACTTAGCACAATGTTTGGCTCAGTAAAGATGAGTTGAATCTGGAAAACTCAGTAAATTCTTTAAGTTCTCCTGCTACACACACAGGGGTACTGTAGTCAAAATAGGTCTTCTAAAATTTTTGTTATGTTAGTCTCAAACTATACTGTGAAATAGTAAGCCTAGAATTATCAGGATCCTTCACTAGGACATGTGGACTGTGCAGAAATAAATGCTTTTGAAAATGATTATAACGGAAAAATAAAATGTTGAAAAGTTTACTTTAAAATTAAATATGCTTAATAATGTTTTAAAGCATTCATTCAATTATCTACTTAAACCTTTCCATACACATTATGTATCTAATATAACTTAAAGAAACGGTTCTCAAAGGCTGGCCCCATACCAGCAGCATCAATATTACCTTGGAAATGCAAATTCAAACTAATGAATTAGAAATTTGGAGGTAGGATAATAAAAATCTATGATACAAGTCTACCAACTTAAGAAAATGGGACTATAAAACCAAATTCAAAGAAGACAGCTCAACTTCCTATAAACCTCCCACAATGCATCAGATTTGTAAAACACACACAGCACATATCTATTCAACTGCATAGCAATACACTTAATTAGCAAACATACAACAGACTCACATTTGTATAATAACTTAAGTTTTCTTCTTTTGAAAACAAATTTTGAGATACTGAACCTGAATGAAAACAATGTAAACCACTGACTTTTAGGATATGCAAGTCCTCATTTCTCAACTTTACAAGTAAAATATAAATTTTTAATAAAAACATTACCAAATTTAATTTTAATACTATTAACATAACAATAACAAATGAGACTATGAATATGCAATGCAAAGTCATAAGGTTTGGGTCCTTTTTTTAAAGTCCAAATAGCAATTCTGATTTAGAACTAGTGATGTGTACAATTCTAAGGATAAGTAGATATTATAAATGTATGATTCTATGTTTAAAAAAAAAACTTTAAGCCAAAGAATTCTGAAAATCTTAAAATTACAGTTTCTCAGATGTACCAGCAAAAAAGAAAGAGATTTTAAATTTGAGAACAGAGTAGAGATTTTAAATTTGAGGACAGAGTAAATTTGAGGAAGTATTGATGAGAGAAACAGAGATCCAGCCGCTATCAGCCTTCCCAAGTGAAAGAATTTGAGAAGACACAGTAAAAAGGTTATAGAATGACTGCCCATTCTATACTGTGTTACAGCTTTGGAGAACACGTATGCTTTTTCCAATATTTCCCTCCCAAGCCCTACAATTCACCAAGATAAATGGGTTGAGTTAAATGTAAAGAAGAAACAAGTCAATTCACATGTAATGGTTCCTATTCAGGAACACTGAATGGCAGGGTGCTGATGACCTCTCCAGACTCCGTGACAATGGCATCGTAAACCCACTTCCGGCTGCAGCGGCACTCGGGCCCACACTTGTTGGAGTTACACTTGGGGCAGGGGTAGAAGCAGCCCAGGCAGTTCTTCTCAAGGCAGTCGCACAGATCAGCATCGTTACAGATTAGCCTGCCACTTTTGTCATACTTCTTCATAACTCTGCAAAGGAAAAGAATGACACTAACACAACAGTGCAATGTTCCTCAACACTGAGGATAAATTATTATGCAACAACTTCATTAATGTGATCCCTTTACTCAGAGGAAACAGTACCCTAGAGATTACCCAGCAATACTTCAAAATATTATATGGCAGTGATGTTCTGGGAAATTGAGCCAATATGTGTTCTTCAGTTTTATCAACACTGATATTATCAGACTAAACTCTTTGCTGTCTGGGAGTTGGGGCACTTCTCCATACATTACTGATGGGACTTAGTATCCTGAGTGTTTATTAGCCTTTTCTTCTATGAAATGTCTGTTCATTGTTTGGTTCATTTTTTTCTCAGAGGAAATTTACCTTTTTTAAAAAAAATTAACTTGTAGAATTCTCTATAGATTTTGGACACTAATCTTTTAAATTATAAGTAACTTTTCCTACCTTGTGATTTGTGTCTCATTATTTTAGGGTGTCTTTTATTGGTTATAAATCCTTAATTTCAAAGTAGTAGAATTTATCAAGCTTTTTCTTTATGGCTTACTTAGTTTATACTTCTGATGCATTAGCAATCATTGCATTTATGATACTTCGTGCCCATTTGATATCTGAATCCATTCCAATGGTTATATTATTTCCTCTTCAAATGATGCATCTTACTTTTAATCATTTTTCCTACTAAATTCCTCTGAAGCCTTTTTTTGAAATTGAATTCTAGCTTGGACTTATCATTTATTTCTTGAAGTTACTAACTTCCAGATACATCGGGTGATACTATACTTTAGAAAACATATATTTAAATCATAAACAAGAGACAACCTTTAATTAATTTGCTTTGTCAAGTAGAACTCATGCATTTTATTATCCCAGAGATCAAATAAAATAAACCATGATCTTACTTGTAATTCACAGAAAAATACTCATTCATCTTTGACATCCGGGCTTTCTTTTTCTGCTGTCGTGTTTCAGGATTGAAGTCTGCTACCTGGGGTCCAGGGTTTTGAAATGCCAAGCATCTTAACTGCCGCTCTATCTGTTGCTATGAAACAAATAAAATGTATTAGCAGTAAGAACTGGATAGCTTTATCTATTTTACCTTGTGTCAAAATAAATTTTCTGTGATGTTTACCATAATGGCATGAAGGACAGACACTATTACCTAGAGAAATAACCAGTTTAATTTGATTAAGTTCCAGAAGATGATGTAAATTTTCTCAAGTTAAGTCATTCTTTCTGAACAAAAAAATCCATAGTATAAAACATATGCAAAAACAAACAAACAAATGGGAACATAATTCTTTTTATACCAGCAAAACACCAGCTGGCTTCTCAAACATGATGGGGATGAAAGTGAGAATTAGCATTTTATGGTAGAGAAGGACAAAGGAGCAAAGGCCTTTCCACAGTTGTCAGCTGAAGACGCCCAGGTAAACCTGTCACATCACAGAGAGCCCAAGTACACGCAGTCCTCCCTTCCATGCTCTGGGACATTTCAGAAGGACTGATACCCTGGGAGTATGGGCTCTACCAGGGCTCTGATGTACACCACAGCCAAATGAAGTCTATACTCTCAGTCAAAGCCAGATTTGAAACAGAAAATCTTGCTAAAATGCTGTCTAGAGTGTTAGTATAAATTTTCAAAAGTCTCTGTTTGGGGTTATTTATAATTCCAAATTAAATGGTGCCTAATCAGGAACACAAGTAACAAAGATACTTCAAGCAATCCCGCTGTCTTATTTTGAACATGTGTCATATATGTCATGAGGGAAGGGCATCCTCTTTTAAAGGATTTTATAAGGATAATCTGAGTGGCCCAAAAACATAAGCTACCATACAAGGTTGGGTAAAAGTAGGTTTACAGTTATTCATATGGAAAGTAATACAATAATTAATAAATAGGAGGGATCCAAGATGGTGGCAGAGTAGGGGGACATTACATTCGCCTCTTCCCAGGACAAAACTGGAATTACAATTAAAATAGAGAACAATCAATCTGAATAACCAAGTGAAGAATCACTAAAGAAAAGTCTTGTAACCAAAGATTTATAGAAGTCACATTGAGACTGGTAGGAAGGGGAGACAAGAAAAGGGCTAGCCCTACTCCCACAAGTGGCAGCTAAGATTCTGGAGGGATATCTCAGCTGCAAAGGTTCCTCCTGAGAAATGTGGAGCATAAACCCCAAGCTGGGTCCCCAGTCCTGAGCACCAGAGATGGGAAGCGGTGCCCACATATCATCTGCCTGTGAAAATCGAGCAGAGCCTTCCCTTTACACAACCAAATTTTGGTCTCATTGGGTCTCATAAACCCTGTGGGTCTCCCCTGATAACTCCCTGAGACCCAGCCCCCACCATAAGGTGTGCAAGAATTCAGCAGGTGGCAGCTAGGTTTGGTATACCCTGGGTCATTTGCTGAATGGCCTCCAACCCAGCACTGGTTCCGAGTGTGAAACTGTATTGATCTGGTGAGCACCACTCATCCCTACCTGGTGACTCACTGTGAACCAATCTCATGCAAGTCAAGTACCACTAGAGGCTCTTCAGTGACTAAGCCTAATAGGCAGCCAGCAGATGGAGGCAGGTGAAGGTGGATCTTGGGGTGCCTTGGAGCTTTTGCTGAATTTCAAAAGATGCAGGTGAAAGATGGCCTTGGTGCACAGCGTGGTCCTTCTTGCACACACTCAGGCTCAGCAGAGGCAGCCAAAAATGATGGATTGCTTTGTAGCTTCAAAGAGATTGCTCAGGGCCAGTCACAGGCAGCATATGACATGGACCTGCACCAGTGTCTCTCCCAAGAGGCACAGAACCAACATAGCCAGTGGCCAGCTTTAGACAACATCAGAACAGAAACCAAATAGCTTCACAAGCAGCATATCCAAAGGGAGAACTCAACAGGTACCAGACCTTGCTGAGGCAAATTCTATTCTGAGGTACAGCAGCTTGTACACTGATGGCCAGCCAGTCTGAGGGTCGACACCACAGATGAACAGGCTAATAGAAAGCAATACTTAAGTACAACAGGAAGGCCCACTTAATACACATAAGGGACATTCCAGGATCACCAAGCTCAGGTGATCAAGGGGACTGCATCACTTGGTCCCACAGAACACTTACTACCCTTTCAAGACTGGAAGTCATAGCAGATATAATATATAAAAACAAAAAAAAAATGCAGCCAAAAGGTAGTCAAAATGGGAAGACAAAGGAAGATGCCCCAAATGAAAGAACCAGAGAAATCTCCAGAAAAGAAAAAAAAAAGCTAAATGAAGCATTGGTAAGCAATTTCCAGATATCTTATATTATAAAAAGCCTGTGGTCATGACACCCTCATGCCATAATGAACAACCACCAGGAGGGGGCGTACATGGGAGGCACAAGCAATGGGTGGGGCTGCGTGCATGGTGAGGTCCACACAGGTGGGCAGGGACTTGATGCTGCATCCCCATGGGCACCAGGGGGAGCTTGATGCTGTGTCCCCATGGGCACCAGCGGGTCTGGGTTTTGTGGGATTTTAAGGCATATACGGGTGGGCAGGACTTGACTCTGGGTCTCGCAGTGCAGGACACCCTTGAGACTGTGTCCCCATGGGTGCTGGCCCAGACTCTGATAGGAGGGAGGAGGGAGCTGAGTACTCACACCCAGGACTTGGCAAATAGTGATATTAAGATATTTCTTCTAATTAATACCCTTTCAATGTTCACAAATTCATGCACCGAGCCACTAGTAGAGTTCATAAGAACAGTTATAAGGATGCTCAAGGAACACAGTGAAAAATTCAATAGAGATAGAAGATAAAAAATGTCATAGAAACCATAAAAAAAGAACCAGTCAGAAATGAAGAATACAATATCTGGTTAAATGAAGCAAAAGATGGAATAAGCAATTTGGAAATGACAGTAGAAAACACCCAATCAGAGCAGCACAAAGAAAAAACAAATTTAATGAAAATAGTTTAAGGAACCTTTGGGATGACATGAAGTATAACAATATCCATATCTCAGGAGTACCAGAAGAAAGAGAGAAAGAGCAAGGGATCGAAAACCAATCTGAAGAAATAGTGACTGAAAACTTCCACAACCTGAAGAAGGAAAAAGACTCATGTCTAGGAGGCATCATGCAATCTGATATCAAACTACACTACAAGGCCATAGTGATCAAAACAGCATGGTATTGTCATAAAAGCAGACATATAAATCAATGGAGCAGAATGGAGAGACAGAAATAAACCCATACCTTTACAGTCAATTAATATTTGACAAACAAGGCAAGGACATACAACGGGATAAAGATAGACTATTCAATAAAAGGTGTTACAAAAACTGGACAGATGAATGAAACAAAAAATAAAACTAGACCATCTTTTTATACCCTATAGAAGAACAAACTCAAAATGGAGTAAAGATTTAAAATGGTGGACCTCAAAACCATAAAGAAGAAAACATAACCAGTTAAACTCTCAGACATTTCTCGTAGCAATATTTTTTTCTGATATATTTCTTTGGGCAAAGGAAACAAAAGAAAAAATAAATAAAAGGGATAATATCAAACTAAAACGTTTTTATACAACAAAGGAAATCATCAACAAAATGAAGATAACTCACTGAATGGGAGAACATATTCACCAATGATATATCTGAGAAGAGGTTAATATCTAAAATTTATAAAAAACTTTATACAACTCAAGACCAAAAAACCCAAACAATCCAATTAAAAAATGGGCAAAGAACCTGAATTAAAACTTCACCATTTAGGACATACAGATGGCCAATAGACATATTAAAAGATGTTCAATATTAGTAATCATCAGAGAAATGCAAATAAAACCACAATAAAAATATCACCTCACACTTCAGAATGGCTATCATCAATAAATCAACAAACAACAAGTGTTAGCCAGGTTGTGAAGAAAAGGAAACCCTGATGGACTGTTGGTGGGAATGCAGATTGGTGTAACCACTGTGAAAAACAGAATGGAGTTACCTCAAAAAATTAAAAATGGAACTGCCTATGACTAATGATTCCACTTCTGAGTATATATATCCAAAGAAACTTGAAACACACCTTGAAAATCCTATATAATAAAAGAGTAATATGCAAATTAGGCATCACTGCATGACAAAGTTGGCCGCCCCCATGGCCACAAGATGGCGCACCCAGTTCGGCTCAGCCCTGCCACTGAAGTGGCCAGGCCTGTTAGCCAGACAGGTGACGGGGAAGGCGGGGGGTCTGAAGGGTGGAACAGGCAATCAGAGGGGGCTGGGGGTCCCCTGCCCAGGCCAGAGGCCTTTGCCAAAGGCCTCAGGCATGGGCAAGGGTAGAGCCGGTGATCAGAGGGGGCAGGGGTAGAGCCAATGAACGGAGGGGTATGAGGTGGCCTACCCAGGCATAAGGTCTGGGCCAGAGGCCTCAGGCCAGGGCAGGGACAAGGCCAGAGATCGCAGGGACCTGGGCTCCACAGAGCCAGTGATTGGAGGGACAGGGGTGGAGCCTGTGATCACAGGGGCCTGGGCACCGGTGGAACCAGCAAAGCAGGGGTCTGGGGGTCACCTGCCCAGGCCTGCAGCCTTGGCCTGAGGCTGCCAGTTGGGCAAGGGCAGAGCTGGCGATGACAGGGGGCAGGATCAGAGCTGGTGATCGCAGAGGCCTGGGCTCTGTGAAGCTGGCGATCGCAGAGTTTTGGGGGTCCCCTGCCCAGGCCTGCATCCTCAGGAAGAGGTTACAGGCCTGGGCAGGGGTGGAGCTGGGATTGGAGGGGCAGGGGTTGAGCTGGTGATCGGAGTGAACTACAGAGGAAACACCTTTTCTTTTCTTTTTTTTTATGAAAAACTATTTATTTTTTATTTTTTTATATAGTTATTTTTTATTTTTTTATTATAATTAAATCGTTATTGTTCAGATTATTACAGATGTTCCTTTTTTTTTAACCCCCATAGCTCCCCTCCACCTGGTTCCCCCCCACCCCACCCTATGCCCTTACTTCCACCACTGTCTTCATCTATAGATGTAAGATTTTTGTCCAGTCTCTTCCCATACACCTCATGCCCCTTTCCCCCTGAGAATTGTCAGTCCATTCCCTTTTTATGCCCTTACTTCTATTCTATTCACCAGTTTATTCTGTTCATCAGGTATTTCTATTGACTTAATTGAAATATTCACTGGTTGATAGATATGTATTTGTTGTCACTTTGTTGTTCATACTTTTTATTTTTACCTTCTTCTTCTTCCTCCTCTTCTTCTTCTTCTTCTTCTTCTTCTTCTTCTTCTTCTTCTTCTTCTTCTTCATTCTTATTCTTATTCTTATTCTTATTCTTATTCTTATTCTTATTCTTATTCTTATTCTTTCTTAAAGAATTCCCTTCAGCATTTCAAGTAATCCTGGTTTGGTAGTGATATACTCCTTTAGCTTTTTCTTGTCTGTGAAGCTCTTTATCTGACCATCAATTTTACATGATAGCCTTGCTGGGTAGAGTAATCTTGGTTGTAGGTTCTTGCTATTCATCACTTTAAATATTTCTTGCCACTCCCTTCTGGCCTGCAAAGTTTCTGTTGAGAAATCAGCTGACAGCCGTATGGGTGCTCCCTTGTAGGTAACTGACTGCTTTTCTCTTGCTGCTTTTAAGATTCTTTGTCTTTTGCCTTTGGCATTTTAATTATGATGTGTCTTGGTGTGGTCCTCCTTGGATTCCTTTTGTTTTGGATCCTCTGTGCTTTCTGGACTTGGAAGTCCATTTCTTTCACCAGGTAGGGGAAGTTTTGTGTCATTATTTCTTCAAATAGGTTTTCAATCTCTTGTCCTCTCTATTCTTCTGGCACCCCTATAATTCTAATGTTGGTACACTTAAAGTTGTCCCAGATGCTCCTTACACTATCTTCATACTTCTGGATTCTTTTTTCTTTTTTCTCTTTCAGTTGGGTGCTTTTTGCTTATTCATGTTTCAAATCTTTGACTTGATTATTGCAAACCTCTAGTCTGCTGTTGGATCTCTGTATAATATTGCTAAGTTTATCGGTGGTTTCTAGAAAATTCTTGAAAAACCTTAAAAGCGTAGTTCTGAACTCTATATCCAGTAGTTTGCTTTCCTCCATTTCTGTCATTTGTGACCTGTTTCTTTGTCTCTGCATTTTGGCTGCTTCCCTGCATTGATAGAGTGGCTTTCTGTGCTAGGTGTCCTATAGGGCCCAGTGATTCAGCCTCCCCAATCACCTGGGGTGGACTCTCTTGTTGTATGCCTTTGAAGGCTGGGTGCACAGTCTTGTTGTAATTATCACTGGGAGGAAATGACCTGCAGGCTTTTCTCCTCGTTGTTTGGGGTTTGGAACTTTTGGAGTTCTGTCCCAGCTGCATTCCCTTAGGTTATGCTGTAGGCAGGCAGGCGCACAGCTTGGGCAGGGTTGTAAATTGGGTGGGGCGGGGTCTCAGAATCACTGGGGTGGAGCAACCCGTGATGGCTGCCCCTCCGCTGAATCCGCAGCTTCTCCTGGTTCCACGCCCTGGTGTCTGCATGCCCCTGAGTCCTCGAGTCTCCATGTCCACCTCAGTGATCACTGCGAACAGCTCTGCTAGAACACCTCTCTGTCTTCCACCCAGTGCAACCCCGGAGTTCATAATCTCCTTCCAAGCCGCAGACCTAGGTGCTGCCGCCGCCCCCTTTCATCCGTGCTGCCTCTGTTTCGCACGCATCTGTACCTCTCAGTTTTGGCTCCAGGAACTTCTATTCAGTCTCAATGCACTCCTTCTCTTGCCTTCTAGTTGTAAAGCTTCCCTTCCCTTGGTTCTGGAGGATGGCCGTTTATCTTTATAGTTGTATTTTTATAATGCAGATGTGGGAGGATGCACATTTAGGTATATACCTCATGCTGCCATCTTGGTTCTTCGTGGAAACACCTTTTCTTATCGCTCATTGGCTAAGCTCCCTGTATGCCACTGGTAATATTCTTAGTAACTTGGGTAATAAGAATCCCTAAAGGCGATCTATGGTTTTTCCATCACACTCCTGGAGAAAAAAAATGAATGTCCACTGCTGGAAGGCTAAGAAATGTCATATCCTGCCCTAGCCAGTTTGGCTCAGTACATAAAGCCTCAGCCTGCTGACTGCAGGGTCTGGGTTCAATTCTGACCAAGGGTATGTACTTAGGTTGCAGGTTCCTCCCTGGCCGGGGCCCAGGTCAGGGCATATGCAGGAGGCAACCAATCAAAGTGTTCCTCTCATTTTGATGTTTCTTTCTGTTTTTCCCTTCTCTTCCACATTCTCTAAAAATCAGTGGAAAGATATCCTCAGGTGAGGATAAAAAAAAAAAAAGAAATGTCATATCCTATGAAAGACACATCTTGAAAATGCCTAAAGAAAGTTGTCATTTTTTCATGGTGAAGGGACTGGAGTCCGTGTTGATGAAAATATCTTGTTGGCTGCGGTGACTGGCAGTGGCTGCAGCAGTGGGGTAATGGGGCTGGTGGCTTCCCCTGATTATCCTGGTCAACTACCACAAAGGGAGGCCAGACTGTGGCTTAGGCCCACTCCCCAAGGGGATCAGGGAGCAGACCTAATCTGTCAGTAGGACACACTCTGAGGGCTCCCAATATGTGAGAGGGGGAAGGCTGGGCTGAGGACGCCCCCCTCCAGTGCACAAATTCTGTGCACTGGGCCTCTAGTTGAAAAATATATGTGCTCCCCTATGTTTGCTGCAGCATTATTTAAAATAGCCAAGACTTGTACAAAGCCCAAGTGCCATCGGTAGATAAGTGAATAAGAAAGTTGTGGTAATTTACACAATGTAATACTACTCAGTCTTAAAAAATAAAAAAAAAATCTTACCTTTTGTGACAGCATGGATGAACCTGTAGAGTATTTTGCTAAGTGAAATATGCCAGTCAGATAAAGATAAGTATCCTATGATTTTGCTCATATTTGGAATCTAATGAATATAATAAACTAACAAAATAGAAACATACTCATAGATACACAGAACAGGCTGACAGCTGTCAGAGGGAAGGGGGGTTGAGAATTGGGTGAAAAAGGTGAAGGGATTAAGAAAAAAAAACCTCATAGACACAGACAATACAGAGGGTAAAAGGGAGGATACATGTTGATGGAAGAGATTTTACTTGGGGTAGTGAACAAATAATACAATATGAAGATGATGTATTATATAGTTGAATACTTAAACCCTATATAATTTTATTAATCCATGTCATTCCAATAAACTCAATACAAGAATAAAAATTCTGAAACTGAGAGGCACAGCGGAGGTACGTGAGGTACAACCAGCTTAGCAGTGTGTAGAGTTATGAGGAAGAAAAGCCCCGTAATTTGGGGGAGGGGGCACAAACCCTTTGTGAGGAGTTTTGAGTGAGTCCACCTTTCCCTGCAAATCTGGGGCCTCTCAGGAACTTCCATGCTGGCAACTTCCCAAATACCATGGAATCGTAATATCCATATGCCATACCAGTTGCTTTTGTCCGATTTGACAGCTTTTCTCAGGAGAACTTTCACCTGTGTGTCCCTCTTCAGTGGAAGTGTTTTTTTCTGGCTGTTCACTCATTTCTGATCACTAATAAAAGTAAGTCGAAAAAAAGTAAAACACATTAATTTCATGCAACCTCAATAACTTAATCTTGTGACTCTCCTGCTCTCTTCCTACATCTTTCTTTCAAAGCCAGACCTCCATCTGCACACCTGGTTTCTTTTTTACCACTCACTCTTTCGTTCTTGTTTGTTTTGTTTGTGCATTTATTTTTTTATTTTTATTTTTTTGACAGGTAATCAAACTTAAGTGCTTTTAATGTTTAGTTTCCACATATAAGTGAAATCATGTTGGATTTATCTTTCTTTGTCTCACCACTCACTCTCAAATCCTGCATTTGACTCCCCTGTTCACTATACTGAGGCTCTCCTTTGCCAGTGTTCCATGAGCAAATCTATGGCACCTCTTACAGTTCTTAGCATCGCAGACCTCACTGGAGTAGGCAACACCAGGACCACCTTCTACTGCTTAACAAAATTGAATTCTTAGATCTCTATTTTTGCCCCTTTATAGTCCCTTAAAAGAGGGTAAGAAACATTAATGTTATACATCCCCAGGAAGCTTGTGAAAATCTTATCCACTCCCATGGTTTCAGTTGTCTCTTCAGAGACCATTTCCCAGGCTGACCTCCTGAAAATTTTCTAGTACAACTTGTGCTAAATAATTTTCTAGTACAACTTGTGCTAAATGGAAGTAATCATTTCCCCATAAGTCTTAGCTGCTAAAATGCCTATTATTTACTTTGAAATACTTCAGTATGTATCCAGGGTGTGTGTGTGTGTGTGTGTGTGTGTGTGTGTGTGTGTGAGAGAGAGAGAGAGAGAGAGAGACTTAGGTGAAGCTAACATAGGATGCTAATCACAAATGCACTTTCCAGGCTGCTCTGCAGGTTCTGTCAGAAAGGACTACCCTCAAGAGGTGGCTTCCACAGCCCTGCTGCTTTGCTTCCCCCCCCCCCTCCCTTCCTCTTTTCCTCCTTCCCTCCCCTGCTGGCACTGACTATAGGGTCATATTTCTACCAAAGGAAACTAAGAGTTATGCTTTACCAAGTTGGCCTGGGTCCTTTGGCATCACCACTTGCCTGCCAACTGAAAATTCCATTTCTGTCAATGTACCTTCATTCTCTCTGTGTCTAGAGTCACTAGACATTGACTGCTCACTTTTCTGTATCCCCCATCCAATTAATTCTCAGCATTAGGTTAGGAAGTTGAATTTTCCCTCCCAATATTCCTAATATTGATTCGTCCTTTCCACTCCCTGTCAGGTATTATCCACCATGAAGACATAGTACTAGTAATAGTACCTTGCCCTTGGCCAGAACAGCTTGAATGTTCCTGTCAGCTTCACTGAAATTCAGACAAGCTTCTTCCAGACTGTGTCCCTGACCTCCCTCTTCCTTGGAGCACTTACTTTGGAAAACTTGTAATTGTAAATTCCTTTTCTTCCCCATCAAGATGTAATTCATCTCCCAGATTCTCTCATTTTTACAACCCAACAGGATCTTTCTCAAGGATTAGAAGCCATCCCTTAGAAATGTAATCAGCTGGAAAGACAGTGTCCCTATTTGTCGGTCTCTGGGAGAAGGTAGAAGCCTAATTGGCGAACTGGTGGGCACCAATTAGCAAACACAGGTGGCCAAATCAGAGACAAATATCTGCAAACTTGGGAATAAGTCAATGTGCTCTACACATCCCACTGACCCATCCCTTGCCTAAAATACTCTAGTTTTTTCCTTTTCCCTTTGGTTTACGTGGAGTTGAGTTCAGACTGAGTTCTGGTTTCTCTCCCCCATTACAATAGCCTTGAATAAAGTTATAACTGTTTGTTTAACTTTGCCCAGTGCAATTTTTCTTTTGACATTCTCACATGCAGTTGTTTCTTATCTGATCAGACCAACATTCCTGTGGAGTATTTTCCAACTTGTCTGAAGATAAAATCACATGGAGCAGTTTTAAAAATGACAAATTCCAGACCTACTAGGGATATAATTTGCAGAGCAGAATCTTGGAAACCTGTATAATTAAGAAGCTCTCCTAGTGAATCTTATTCTAAGGCAATTATGGAAGATGTTACGATAGGAAAGCAGAGGTAATTTTATAGATCTTGCCATCTGATTATCAAACTATTGTCCATATTTTCTGTCCACACCCAATTCAACTAAAAACATGTGGTTGTGTTGATATTCCTGCATCAGAAGTTTCTTTATCTCACTCTTACTAAAAGATTTCACTTACTCCCTCTGTCAATAATGTTCCACATCCCTGGCATCTCAGTGAAGATCCATCACAACCATCTTCAATCTACCTGTCTGGGCTCATATGCCCTCATTTTTTCACTTGGGCCAAAGCTAGCTGACCTCTTCACTTCCGTGAACACACTTCCCATCTCTTACCTAACTGAGCCTTCCCATTTGAACTGTGTTCTACTTCTCTGCTCCAAGAAGCCTCTCCATCACCCTAGAATTCCAAGATCCCTTTCTCTCTTGGGCTCTGTTTATAGCTTCCTCAAGAAAATTCCCCCCTAAGGGGCCCTAAGCCCTCTAGCATCTTCAAGTAACAAATTTTCCTTCTCCTGGGAATATATAAGACCTTGTGATCACCTTTGAAAGCAAGAACTGTTCTTGAAGAGGCATCCATTTAACTGCATTGGGAGAAATGAATATTTTATGCAAATACTCTCCCTGAGATGCCTTTGTTTAAGTCCTTATAGAATGTTGGTCTCCACAAATACATTAGAGGGAAAACTTGCTCCTTTGTATTCCAAATAAATCAAGAGAAAATTATAATAGAACTTCAGCGGGGACTGAAACTGTAATTGGATTTATTACAAACCCAAAATATCTGTCCCAGGAAAAGTAATAAAAAGTTTCAGAACACCTCCCCCCCTTTTCCCAGCTTGGTATTCCCAAAGCAGGGGTTCTTAACCAGAGAGTGAATGCAAGGGCCTTCAGCTTGGATCAATAAAGAATATATATACTTATTTTCACTAAATTCTAACCGAAATTCTAGCATTTTCTTCTATTATAATGCAACCAACAAACCTCAACCGTGTTAGCAATACTTGTGACTTGGTTACCTATGAAAGCACAGATGGTTTCATAACCCATCAGAGCTGTTATAGATATGTCAAAATGTTATTTGTGCTTATCACTTCTTCAGAACAATGGTAGTTCTTAGACTAGAGACCCATAACACAAAAAATAAGATTAAGAACCCGGCAAAGAGACAGGGAGAACAGACTGCTGCCACCACCTCCACTGATCATGGTGACGAAAAAAGAACAGCTTCTAGCTATAGAAGATGCTCATCTTCAAGCATAAGGCTGGAAGCAATGTGGTATATCCTGGGTTATTATGGCATTTAATGGAACAAAAAGTGTATGACATCAATTTAGCAAACTCTCTATTTTGTGCTAACATTATACTAGATTGCTTATAAAGATTTAAAATACAGTCAGACACAAAGAGAAGAGGCTCCCCCAAGTGGCAGATGTAACAGATTCCAAGAGCAGGGATCCTCAAAGTGTGAACCAAGAAGGGTACCAGACTTGAGCCAGAATGGAAGTCAACTGCTTCACTAAGTACATTGGGTAGTTTAGCTGACATCTTTCTTCATAGCAAGACTGTCTTCCCATGGAGGCGGTTCATTGATTCACATTCTAGCATAAGCTCCTTGATTCACCTGGAACAGCAACCTTAACAAGCACTGGAGTACACACGCCAAAACACTCAATTTCCTTCTACAGTTAAATTTTCAAAGTTCCTATTTCTATTAGGTCAATAGCTTTGGAACCAGTGTTACAATTTTCTTTACCCCCCAGCAAACCCAAGACCCATATAGTCTGGGCTCAATAAATATCTCATGAATATTATGCTAATATTACAGGATTAAAGGGCAGCAGGAATAGGGAAACTGAGAAAAGTTAAAAGAAGGCCAAACAGTGTGGGCAATTTGTAGCCAGCTTGTAACTAACAAGTCATTATCTTCCCTAGCCAAGAACACAGAGCAAATTGTTAAAAAAACACACTCCCTAATGAGAGAATTCAGAAAGGGGGGAGGAAAGGGGAAAGGAAAAAGGGCCATTTTACTCCCTAAGCAGAGAAGCCAGCAGTCTCAAGGCTTGGCAAGATAAAGTTGCCTGGTGCTTTCCATGAATTCTGGGAGGGACACAACAAACTGAAAAAAGGGACCTTGAGAATTAATCTGCACCAAAATAGTCAGCAGAGGAATTTTGAAGCCTATACACAGGAAGGTATATAAGCCTCAGGCCCCCGCCCATCTTGCTCTTCAGATTAGCTGAGAGCCCGTCTGTGCTTCCTAAGCCAGATGTATAGACTAGCTTGCTTTGCTTTTGCGTTTTCCAATAAAGATGCATGCTTTAACTACTATAATAAATTGGCTTTTCACAATGCAGTCAAGATCTCTCACATAAATTCATTTATATGAGAAGACAAGGATTGAGGTTGGGAACAGCCCTCTCCCGTGGACTCAGGGGTCGTTCTGTCAGATCTCTCTGGTGTTGGTGAGAGACACCTACAACAGTAATAATACCAATTATTAGGCACCTTCTGTGTGCCAAGCACTGGGCTAAACATTCTCTGTATATATTGCTTCATTTGATTCCATAACAACACACGGAACTAGATATTATTATTTGTATTTTACAGATGAGGAGACTGCGGCCCAGAAAGATCATCTAGACCCCATAGTTACCAGCAGGCTGCATGGGTTTGAAACCCAGACTTGTCTGGCCCCTCAAGTTAAGCTCCTTTCAGGATGTTACGTTGCTTCAAGATGTGTTTAACGATGACCACCATCTCTACAACAGGATATTGCTGAGGGATGGGAAGTAATCAGTGTCAGCCACACAGAGCCTTAAAGCAGCCTGGAGGAGGAGAGGACGATGCACTTCAGATCATCTCTAGTTCACTTCCTCCAGCACTTCTGTCTTAGCACGGAGGCCCCGATCAGAAGAGGCTGTCATTCAGGCACGTGAACCACATCTGATCTCAGGACTGGGACTAAAAGTCAGCATAAAAGAGGAAAGTCACATACAGACAAAATTATCCTTGAAAATGCTTCAGGGGACTAGCCCTGTACAGTCAGGCATTTCTCTAGTACTGACATCGATTATTATTTCTTAGATTGAGCACTGGATGAAGTAGTTGGTTTATTCATAGAAGCCATCATAGTAAATTATGTTTACCTTTAAACCTCAGAATCTACACACCCTGGCATGTTGCTTACTCTATGGAGGCCTTAGGAACTGGGTCTCATAGAAATACCACCAGGTCCAGATCTGCTTCTTACTGCCCTGCTCTGAGGCACAGGTCATCAAGGGCAATGCAGGCAAATCACTCCACCTTTCATCATTTACACTTATCTATAGGATGCCCCAGCACTGGACAGTTGAATTTTGTTAAACTGATTATGCCTTGCAAAATGTGGACAACGTATTTTTTCTACTTTTATCCCTATGGACTCTAACAAATTACCAAAACAAGAAAAGTGTTTAATTTAAACTCTAGCTCAAAAGGCCTCCAACTTCATTCAGCAGCAGATAAGTAGGTTTATTCAGAGACACTATCTGTAAGACATCCCCAGAAATCGTTTAGAAGTGAAAGATATACACGTGGACCCTGACAGAGAGCATTCACATGGGTAATATAGTAGTAACTTAATAAAAAAGTATTCATTAAAAGCAATCACAGTAGAGAATCAGGATATTTAATCTCATACTCTCCGTGGCCTTAGTTTCTATACTTGCTAAAAATGACAGGTTGCTGGGATAATTGACAGGTAAATCAAATCCCAGCAGGATCATATTTGATGGAGAGAAACACCTGCTGTGCAGGTGATCAATTTAATCATTCCCTTGCCGCTCCCTCCCAGTTGATTCAGCTGTTTTCAAAGTCACACAAAAAACTGCTCAACAACCTTTAATAAAATCTCCATCATCATTTGTCCTAAGAATGAAACATACTTTTGCTCTAAGCCAGTTGAGAGTGGTTTTAGGTAAACAATGTTAATGCTTGATTAGCAACTTTCTTTATAATACTGTACATAAATTTTCCTAAAGGCACTTTTATTGCTGTATATTCCAAAACACACACACACACACACACACACACACACACACACTTCGGTGACTCAATATAAAATAATGTGACTACAAATATATTTTAAAAATAACTTGAAAGTGCACTCAGCAGAAGATTTGAGAAGCTGTGGAGCACAATGAGATGTTGTTTTTGCTAATGCGGGAATTCTGCAATCTGGTACTGCTCTGAAACCAAATCCCCTGAAGAGCCCATCATAGTCAGTTACAGATCAGCATCCATGAGACCTCTCTATATACACAACTTATTTATAATCTGGATTTCTTGAATCATACATTAAAATTCTTCCTTGCATTTTAAGGATCATAAAATGCAGAAACCTGTCTGTTTACTCTGCCTCATCAATGGAAAGCAAAGAGAAGGAAGAAAACTCTTATGAGACCAGACGAGTGAGCCATTTTCTGCATTATCATGATAAATACAGTAAGCATTATCTTGAGAAAAATACTTCAAAACCACTCATCCCAAATTTCAAGTGTAGAGGCTTTTTTCAGGTCTCTAAGGCCCTTTTATGCTCTTTTTTTTCTTTCATTTTTAATTCAGTCCACACTGCAACAAAAGAACACCAATTTTCTTCCACTCTTAACTACAACACATTAATATGGCACTATATATTTACGGTCAACATTCAGTGGCTTGCTTTTGCTGCTTCTTTCTCTACCAGCCTCAGAGGGAATCAAGTTTAAATGCATCATTGAAAAAGAAATGCCTTTCTAATAATGACCTTCCACAGTTCTCCCTACCTCTCAATGAGAGTTGCCTTGTCAAGCTGAAGCAACAGGTGGTAAGGAGAAAGTCCACATACCTTTAAGTTGGATGAAAAAGAAGGAAGGAATACTGGAAAAAAGAGAAACTGTACTGCTTTGTTTCCTTTGTTTTGCTGAGGAACCATAGAACTCTCTAGGGGAAAAGTCACAGGCCCCCAAGGTGCTTCTATAATTTAACACTTTAATAATATTGGCCAAGAGGAGGAAAGGTGGGGAAACAGGGACTTTTGGGGGGAGGGTATAGATGTAAACATTGTTAACTCTCTCTTCCAATACAAGTCTATTCTAAAATTAGATGAAATCAGGAAGTCATAATTCATCTGATCACTCATTTTGCATTTGCACTAAGAAATGAATCTAGAATTTATGTTTTCACTCTACTGTTCAGTCTCATGTATCGACTTCAAGTACTCAATTAATATTAACACCAAACTGCTCCTGGCTATTTTTATACTTCATGTAAAGTATATATATATACCACGCATTGCAGTGGTTCAGTCTGGTTAAATGGAAAAGAAAGAAAAGAGAAAGCGCACGTTTCTAATATGTTTAATTGCACAATGCTTGTGGGTATACAATGCGCCCTCCCGGGTGGCTGCCCCAGCACGCGGCCGCCCCCACCCTGCCCCACTTGTCTGGCCTCCCACACATGCTCCTCTGCAGCCCAGGCCCCCCAGCACCGGCCTGCACCCCTGCTCCCCACAGGCAGCCTGCGCCCTGCACCCAAAGTGGCCCGGCTGCTCCCGACTCCCACCGGAAGGGGCCCTCACCGAGCTGCCCAAAAGCCCAAGGAAAAAGGAGCCAAGGAAGCTCCCCTGCCCTCACCCGCCACACTCCCTGTGAACCCTCAGCCGCTGGCGTGAGGGGGACCATGGCGGCTGCCCATGCCCGAGTCCTAGCCCAGCCCTGGCCCAAGGCCCAGCCCACGCTGGTTGATATTTCACAAGATGATAATTGGCACACCGATTGAATTCCATCCCTGGCAGATCGAGTGAATTCCAAAATTCTGTTGGATAATTAACCGCTTCATCTGCTTCCACAACAGTGTCGATAGACTTGTATGTGACTGCCTGACTTTGAATGTTAGACTGAATAATATTGTTAAGTTAGTAGCATGTGTTGCTTTTACGTCCAACAGATGGCGCTGTTTTTCAAAAAAAGCATGTTTTTACAAAAAAGTATGTTTTTACCTGTCACAGGTGTGACATCTATATAATGTAGGTATATAAAAATGCACATATTCAAATGCAACGTTGTGTCAAAATTTCAAAGCAATTGGTGAAGAACTTTCGGAGATTTGAGATTTTGAACAAACAAACATTTATATTTTTATTTATATAGATATATATCTTGGCAAGTTGCTTAAATATATACATGTATTTAAAATAAAAAAAATTTAAGAAAAAACTATTGTCCGAAGAGAGAACTAAACCATGTTCATAAATTGTCTAAGACATATTAATCTCTAAATTACGATGCTCTAACCATTGTCCTCTACCACTGGGACTCAGATATTGTGCTGTGAGTCATTAAAACCACTTTACTACAAGTTAATACCCATCCATTTATTTGTGAATTATAGGGTAAAAACAGCCATTTCATTCCTAATTAATTTTGTTGCAAAGACCAAGGAAAGAAAACAAAAACAGAGTTTGCAACCCATGTGGCAATGACGTGAAATCTTAAGGTGACACCAGAATTAAGTATATTTGACCTGAATGCTATATCCATTATGCAACTGCTATATTTTTGAGATTACACTATGTTTTGCTTCTCAAAAATTTCCCATTCAAGGGTTGTCAATTCTATCTTGTCAATTAAAGATTGATAAACTTAAAAGCAGGTAAAAGTCCTACTACACTTTACATAGTAAATCAAACTTTATAAAAATACATTTTTGTCCAATGCCTGGCTTTGTTCTTATACAATCAACAGAAGAAAAGTACTCTTCACTGATCTAACCACACAAGATGCTGCAGAAAAAACCAAACATATCAAAGTCCAATGCAAGGGCAGTGATCCTCTTAAAAACCAAGAGAAGTCCCAACTGAACACTTAAAAAACTAAAGTGCTGAAAAATAATAGTGCACCACAAAATAGAAAGTTATTTCCTCTTAATTCTTTAATTTAAAAAGAAAATAAATAATATAAAATAATTATCCTGTATTATATCCAAGTTTCTCAAGCAAAATCTAATAGCTTTTGAAACTAATTGGTGTTTAACCAGCAAATCTTCATAAGAACTTTACATCATGTTTTTAAAAGATAATAATTTAATCTTTAAAAATGAAAGATTATTTTTCAAAGTTAATAATACCTCACTAAATTTACTAGTCCAATGGTGGCCTGATCAGTGTGGCTCAGGAGTTGACTGTCAACCCATAAACCAGATGTCACAGTTTGATTCCCATCAGAGCACATGCTTGGGTTGCAGGCTGGATCCCCAAAAGGGGGCTTGTGGGAAGCAACCAATTGATAATTCTCTTTTATCATTGATGTTTCTATCTTTCTCTCTCCCTCTCCCTTCCTCTCTCTGCAATCAATAAAAACATATTTTTAAAAATTTAAAGATACCAATGGTATATTTCACAAAACTAGAACAAATATTCTAAAACTTTATATGGAACCACAAAATACCCAGAATTGCCACCACAATCTTGAGAAAGAAGAACAAAGTTGGAGGAATCATGCTATTAAAGTGTACTACAAGGCCATGGTAATCAAAACAGTATGGTGCTGGCATAAAAACAGACATGTAGATCAATGGAATAGAATAGAGCCCAGAAATAAACCCCATCTCTGGGGTCAATTAATATTCAACAAAGGAGGCAAGAACCTAAAATATTCAATAAATGTTGTTGGGAAAAATAACAGATATGTGCAAAAAATGAAACTACATCACCTTCTTATACCATATACAAAAATAAACTCAAAATGGATTAAAGACTTAAATGGTAGAGACTTGAAACCATAAAAATTCTAGAAGAAAACATGAGCAGTAAAATCTTGGATATTTCTTGTAGCAATATTTTTTTCTAATATATTTCATTGGGCAAGTGGGAAAAAAGATAATCAATAGCCTTTTGAAAAGATGTTCAATATCACCAATCATTAGAGAAATGCAAATTAAAACCACAATGAAACATCACCTCACATCTGTCAAAATGGCTCTCATCAATGAATCAACAAACAATAAGTATTAGCAAGGTTGTGGAGAAAAGGGAATCCTTGTTTTACTGTTGATGGGAATGCAGACTGGTGTTGCCACTGTGAAAAATATGGAATTACCTCAAAAAATTAAAAATGGAATTGGTTTATGACCCAGCAATTTCACTTCTGAGTATATATCCAAAGACACCTGAAACACTAATTAAAAAAAAATATGCACCCTATGTTCATTGCAGCATCTATATATATAAAAGGGTAATATGCAAAGTGTCCCCTTGAGAGTTTGACTGGGAGAACAAGAGTTCAATCACTATGACATGCAGGGACCACCAGGGGGTGGCATGTAACATGGTAAGTGACCAGTGGTGGCTGCTGGACACTGAGGAAGTGGGGGAAGGAGGAGGTGGGGAGGCCAGGAGGCAGGGATATGGAAACCTGATTGGCCCTGATGGCCTGCCAGGCCTAGGGACCATACCCATGCATGAATTGCATGCACCGGGCATCTAGTTATTTATAATAGCCAAGATTTGGAAACAGCCCAAGTGCCCATTAGTAGATGAGTGGATAAAAAACTAAGGTACAATTACAATGGAATACTACTCAGTCATAAAAAGAAGGAAATATTACCTTTTAGGAGAGCATGGATAGACATAGAGAGTATTATGCTAAGTGAAATAAGCCAGACAGAGAAAGTCAACTATCATATAATTTCACTGGATTAATGTGGAATCTAATGAACAAAATAAACTAACAAACAAAATGGAAACAAACTCATAGATAGACAGAACAGACTGACAGCTGTCAGAGACCAGGAGGATTTAGGGGGGGCTGGGTAGAAAAAGTGAAGGTATTATGTTAAAAAACAAAACAAAACAAAACATGCATAGACACATACAACAGTCTGGTGATTACCAGAGGGAAAGAAGGTAGAAGTGGGTAAAGGGAAGAACAGTGGTGATTGGAAGATAATTGACTTGAGGTGGTGAACACACAATACATTATATAGATAATGTATTATAGAATTGTATAGCTGAAACATATAATTTTTTTATTAATTTATAGAGGGAGGGAGACAGAGAGAAACATAGATGGGAGAGAGCTACACCTATGCCATATGTACCCCAACTAGGGATCAAACCTGCAACCTATGTATGTGCCCTGACTGGGAATATAACCTGCAATTTTCTGTTTCAAGGGATGATGCTCCAACCAACTGAGCTATACCAACCAGAGGCTGAATTCTACATAATTTTATTAACCAATGTCACCCCAAGAAATTAAAAAAAAAAACACACACACAAAAAAAATACAGATCAAAGCTGAAAGATAACATATTCTTGTGTGCATGAAAATAAAACCATTAGATCTTAATAAAGGTATCTCTGGATTTTTTTCTTATCCTTTATTATTTCTTATCTTAACCATTTCCTATAATGAACATCCTTTACATGTTTAAAAATATTAATAAATATTTTAAACATACATCTGAGAATAAATGTACAGTTCTCTCATAGTATATACAAAACAAATATGTCCAGCAGATGGTGCAAAAACCCAATACAGAATTAAACACATTTTAAAAGAATAACCCTTATTACTTTAAGAATGCCATGTGGATGGTATGTTTCTAGGTAACCAAGAATCAATCAAAATGGAATTTTCATGTTCATCTATATATATAAAAAGCCAGCGATCAGAACGCCATAATGACCGGAACGACTAGTTGCTATGACATCCACTATAGCCAGCCAATTGTCCAGATCAGGGGGTGGGGTCAGCCGGCCAACCTCCCCCATGGCCCTTCTCCCCAGCTGGCCCTGCCCCTGATCGGCCTGCAGCCCCTATTCCAGCCGACCCCATCCCTGATCACCCCCCACTCCAATAGGGGACAGGACAAGACAGCCAACCTTCTTCAGCCCCTCCCCCTGGCTGGCCCTGCACCCAATGGGCCCTAACTTCCCCATTGGCCCACAGATCCTCCCCCTGGCTGGCCCCACCCCTGATCACCCCCCCATAGCCCAGTAGTGGGCGGGGCCAGTCAGCAAACCTTCTGCAGCCCCTCCCCTGAGCTGGCCCCACCCCCAATGGGCCCCCAGCACCCCATATGCCTGCAGCCCCTTCCCCCAGTTAGCACCATCCCCAATAGCCCCCCCCCCACTCTGATCAGGTCAGGGCTGCTTGCCAACCACCCACAGGCCCTCCCCCAGGCTGCTGGCTCCTGATTGGGGCCCCCAACCCAACTGGAGGTGGGGCTCGTCAGCCATTCGCCCCCAGCCCCTCCCCACAGCCAGCCCAGCCCTGATCAGCCCCTATGGGGTGGGCAGCTAGCCAACCTCCCACCTTCTCCTCCTCATGACAAGCCCAACCCCGATTGGGGCAGGGCTGGTTGGATCCCACCCATGCAAGAATTCCTGCTCTGGGCCTCTAGTTAAATATAATTTGTTTGACCTCTTCTGTAGTCAAAGGTGAGTCACTTCAGAGGTAAATAAGGGGTCTTTGAATAATAAATGTGTGGGAACTATGGAGGCTACAGAGCAAGATGATTTGTCTAAAAAGAATCTTGAGGAGTGGACACTAGATGTCAATGTAATGTTGTACCAGAAAAGGGCTTTGAAGATCATATTGTCCATCAGTTTTCAAATTTGTTTTGTTTTTTTTTTCAAATTTGTTTTTTATATTTTTCTCTAAATCATTCACAATATATGAAAGCAACAAAACTGGAACCATCCTATTGAAGTGGGAGTTGGGGACAAGAGCCATGGTGGGCCTTCTCTTCACTCAAACTCTCCACTCCTGCTTCCTTGGTGGATGACAGAATCAACATCTACAGAACCTACAAAATACTTCCAAGAAGCCCTAGAGAAAACTTCTAATGCAGTGTAGTACTGTCACTTTACTGCTGATTAAAGAGATTCTCAAAGAGCTTTCCATGTGAAATGAAAAACTACATAAAAAGCAAATAAAAATTGTTAATTGATTTTAAAGTACAATTCAATAAGGCCACTTAAAATGCATCGATAACAATGACACTGATATTTTTCATACAATTTTCATTTACAACATTTAGAAGTTATACTGAATTAAGTTTCTGATATCTTAAACTGGATTCACTTCCATCCTTTTTATGTATATGGTTTATGAAACTACAGGAAGTCAGCATTTAACTAACGCTAGCTTTCATGAGTAAATAAGCATATTATTGGATTTTATTTATACCAATAAAGTTTACTTATATCAATAAAATGTCCTCAGGCTGTAGTTTCTGTATAGTCTCTCTCTCTCTCTCTCTCTCTCTCTCTCTCTCTCTCTCTCTCTCTCTCTATATATATATATATATATATATATATATATATATATATATATATATATATTAGGGGCCCGGTGCACAAAAATTTGTGCACTCGGAGTGGAAGGAGTCCCTCACCCCAGCCTGTGCCCTCTCACAGTCTGGGACCCCTCAGTGGATGTCCTATGATGGCCCCAGTCTGCCAGGCTCCTTCTGTGTGTGTGTGTGTGTGTGTGTGTGTGTGTGGCCACTGGGGACCTGCCCCCAGCTGCATCTGAGGCTCGGAGCAGTCCTCCTGTGTGTGTCTACCTGCTAGGGGCCTGCCCCCAGGCACACCGTGGAGGCTTGGAGCAGGCACCCCTTCTATGTTGATCTCTCAAACTCTTGCCCTCCCCTGCATGTTGTTCTCTTTTTTGAGCTGTGGCCAGGGCTGGGTGCTGCCTGCCTCCCAAGCTTGCCTACTGCCCATCTTCCTCCAGCCACCAGAAAGCAGGGAAAGCCCCGCCTCGTGGTCAGGCCAGCCTTTTCCTGCTCCCTGATCCCCAGAAGGGACCTGGGAAGCCACCAAGCAGGCCGCCGACTCTTTCCCACTCACCTGTACCCTGCTGCCTTCCTTTCCCACTTTCCGGTGCCGCCAAGGGGTCTGGGGAGCTGCCAAGCAGGACCTCGGCCCCTGCAGTCTTGCTTTCCCGCTCCCCGGTGCCCCACAAAGGGCCTGGGCAGCCACCAAGCAGGCCGAGACCCTCCCCGGCCCACCACCTTGCTTTCCCACTTCCTGGTGCCCTGCAAGGGGCCTGGGAAGCCCACCAAGCAGGCCACTGACCCCCTGTTGCCTCTTTCCCACTCCCCGATGCCCCTCCAAGGGCTTGGACAGCTGCCAAGCAGGCCGCCGACCCCCTGCCACCTCTTACCCGCTTTCCGATGCCCCGCAAAGGGCCTGGACAGCTGCCAATCAGGCCGCCGACCCCCTGCCACCTCTTACCCGCTCCCCAATGCCCCGCAAAGGGCCTGGGAAGCCCACCAAGCAGGCCGCCGACCCCCTGCCGCCTCTTACCCACTTCCTGGTGCCCTCCAACCCTGCCGCCTCTTTCCCACTCACGGGTCCTGGGTCCTGCGCTGTCCCGCCCTGCAGCCGCTCTGTGCACTCAGGAGGTCCCTGAGCCCCGCCTGTGCCCTCTCGCAGTCTGGGACCCCTCGGGGGATGTCCACCTGCTGGCGTGCCTGACCAGCCTGGGTGAGGGGCTTTAAGGCTGCCCACAGCTCCCATTGCCCAACGTCCCAGCAAGGCTGGCTGGACGCAGGTTTCTGCGGTTTCTCTCCTATAATTGATGCTGTTCCTTTAAGGCCTGGCGTTGGTTTATCTTCTATAATTGATACACTGTTCCTTTAAGGCGGCCTACTAACTACTAAGGAACCCTCCTTTCTGCTTCACCTTGCAGCGTCTATAATGAAACAATTGTTACTTTTACTGGTGAGGCCTGGGCTGCTCTTTCCTTCAGCTCCCGAGGATTCTATGATTGTTATATTGTTTCAAATGTTTCAAAGCTGTGTTTCGCTAGAGTCAGTTTAATCGGAGCTGAGCTGAGCGGGCGCAGCTTCACTTTCGCTCCTGCCGCAATGGAAAGGGCTGTTTACTCTGGTCCGGGAGTGGCGGCCTCCATGTTGGCTGGGCTAATTTGCATACAGCCGCTCTTATTGGCTGGTGGGCGTGGCTTACCCCGTCTCGGAGAAACGGTTAATTTTACTATTTCGCTTTTATATAGTAGATATATATATATGTGTGTGTGTGTGTGTGTGTGTGTGTGTGTGTGTGTGTATATATATATATAATATATCTGATTTCAGAGAGGAAGGGAGAGGGAGAGAGATAGAGATAGAAACATCAATGATGAGAAGGAATCATCCATCGGCCGCCCCTTGCCCGCCTCCCACTGGAGATTGAGCCGCTGGGCATGTGCCCTTGACCGAAATCCAACCGGGACCCTTCAGACTGCAGGCCGTCCCTCTATCCACTGAGCCACATTGGCCAGGGCTAGTCTATAACTTTTAAATGCAATTATAAACCATACAAATGGTGATTTGACAGCATGAAGCTAGTTAAAGAATTCTGCAAAAAAAAAAAAAAAAAAAGAAAGAAAAGAAATAATTTTGCAAACCTTTATAAAATCTGTCTAAACAGTGTTTGCAAAGGAGATGCAACCTATTTAAATAAATTTACCTCGTTTCTTTTCAATACAAGTTCAAATTTAAGTCTCTTTTAAAACTCACTCTTAGAAAGTTTTGTTTGGACAGTTACATCTACATGAAGCTCTCTGCCTGATAAATTCTACTTGACACCCGAGACTTCTGGTCCACACATGTGTGAGGATCCAAAGCTTTCGCCTGAGATGTCTCGGTATATAACAGTGTCTTAACGTGTCCGAATTTAACAGGTAAGAGAAAAACCCAAAGTAAATGGGACAGTAAACAGACTGGGTCTTAAATCTGGCCCGTTGCACTGACCTGAGTCGGGTGGTAAGCCGCTTTCTCGGTTCCAAATCCGCCTTTTTGTCCTTCGCCTGAGGGGTTACGACTGGGAGTCAGCCAGCCGCACGGCGCTTTAGCTCCAGGGGGCGCTGCGGGACCCGGAAGACTACAGGAGAGAGAGGCTGGCTCTTCCCTGTCGGCTTCCGGTTTCTCTCAGCATCTCTGCAGAGATTCTTATTACTGACTTCTGGCCACTTCTCAGGATTCACCCTTCCCACCTCCGCCCCACCTCCCAGCCCAGCCTAGTGTGCCACCCACAGACACCAGCACCTGCAGAGCCACCGCCTCAAAGGTCCGGGTCCAGCACCAAGAGGCCGGCACCGGGGTTCCTGGAGCATCCGCCGCAGCCAAGCCGTTCCCCTCCTGGAGGTCTGGATCCCAGCTCTGCCGGACCCTCCCTCTGAGCTACTGAGGCAGCAGCACCAGCTCTAGATCCTAGGTACCCCACCCCTTCTCTTTGTTGCCCCTGCCCTAGGCGTGCTAGCTATTTCTTGCAGCTCCCATCTGGGTGTTTGCTCAGTGTTACTCTTTTGCCATTTTCAGTTCCGTACATACCAATGCTATATAATAAGTTCTGTAAATTAAAAAAAACCTGATCCGGTTTCTGTTTTCCTAACTGGTACCAGCAGATTTCCAGGAAAAAGAATCTCAAGGTCAGATTCTGACCATGCCCTGTCCTTGAACACAGTGAATCAGGCAATCACCTGAGTTTGATTACAGGAAGATATCGACCGAAGCAAGTGCCTTCTGGTGCCCAGTGGCTGTTGTTTTTAATCAGGTGACCACGAGGATATGGAATGAATGGCTGTTTCTGAATGCGCTGGATAATTTACAGGAAGACAATTATCAGCTCAAGTCAGCGATTTTTAACCTTTGTCATCGGCACACATAATTAACAAAATTCTGTGGCATACCAAAAATATATCATATTTCTTTTGCTAATCTGACACAAAAAAATAGGTATAATTTTGATATATTCATTCCAGACGGCTATTTTTGTGTTGGCTGTTGTCTTTTTTTTTCCTTCTTTTTTCTTTTTTCTTTTTGGACAATCTAAAGGAAAAGAGGTCAGTGCCCCAGACTAAATAGTCAGGTATTGCATGTTTTAAAAATTCTTGTGGCACACCAGTTTGCCTGCTGAGGCATGCTGGTTGGAAATTGCTGACTCAAGTGATAAAGAGCCAAAGACCTTCAAAGTCACTTTTCAACAAATCTATTTCTTGTAGCTGCTTTGTAGGATATATCATTACAATGCAAGTTGAACTCAGAGGCTTGCTAAGGTTCCACCGTGAGAGGTAGGGCACTGATTGGAAAGGAGACCCTGAGGTTTGGAATGTGGACATCTGGGTGGACCAAACTAAACAGGAAATCGTGTGCTATCTAATCCAGGCTCCTAAATTCTAGTAACTCCTACCTTTGCCCTTTATCCTCCAGTCCTAAAGAAGAGAACTACTTCCTTCACTATAACTGGCAGATTGAGTGAATTCCAAAATTCTGTTGGATAATTAACCGCTTCATCTGCTTCCAAAACAGTGTCGATGGACTTGTATGTGACTGCCTGACTTTGAATGTTAGACTTAATATTGTTAAGTTCGTAGAATGTGTTGCTTTTACGTCCAACAGATGGCACTGTTTTTCAAAAAAGCATGTTTTTACCTGTTTTTTCAAAAAAAAGCATGTTTTTAACTGTTTTTTCAAAAAAAGCATGTTTTTACCTGTCACAGGTGTGACATCTATATAATGTAGTATATAAAAATGCACGTATTTGAATGCAACTTTGTGTCAAAATTTCAAAGCAATTGGTGAAGAACTTTCGGAGATTTGAGATTTTGAACAAATGAACATTTACATTTTTATTTATATAGATTTTGTAGTTCTGCTAATTTTGAATAATATATTTTTATTTTAATATTTTAGTCCCTTTGGTTTAAGATGGAAACCATTGGCTGAAACAAGAAATTAAATCTTTTGGGACAACCTGTGCCTTCACTTTGTGCTTGCTGAAGTGCTTAATAGATACCTTTAGGACTGTGGCTATGACCATTAACAAGTTTGAAATTAAAAAAAAAAAGATTTGAAAAAAACGTGTTGCAGTTCTAAAAAAATATTTTATTTATTTTTAAAAGTAATTTATATAATTAAAAATTATTGAGAAGTTAGAATTACAGTAAAAATATATTTTTTCTGCATCATTAATATTCAGTTGTCACACCTGATGCCCCATTCACCCCTTGATGTGGATTTCCTACAACAGGGATTTTTTTCCTACGTAAATACAACACAACCACAAAAGTCAGAAAGTTAACACTGATGCATTTCTAGTACCTAATTCTCAGAATTTATTCAAATTTTTCCAATTGTCTCAATAATGTCATTTACAGCAAAAGATCCAGTTCAAAATCACATTACATTTTGTTGCCACGTATCTTTTATCTCTTTCATCTAAAGTGGTCTTCCATCTTCCTTTGACTTTCATGACCTTGACACTTTTGAAAGATATTTTGTGGCATGTAACTCAATTTGAGTTTGTCTTATGTTTCCTCATGATTAGATTCATGTTATGCAGATTCATTGGGGTATAACAAGAAGTGATGCTGTTTTTTTGTCATTTTGTTTTCTTAAATGGGACAAATTTTTACTTATCCCACTGTGACAGTATTTACATTGATCTATTGATTAAAGTACATCTGCCAGTTTTCCCACTGTAAACTACTTTCCCTTTACAATTCTTCAATTATGTATATATTCCTTTCCTCATCAAAATTTCAATTTATTCATTACTTAGACATATAAGTATAGATTCATGAATCCCTGTTTTATTCCATTACTGTCTTTATTACAATACCCCAATTTTCCAATATTTCATTAGTGAGGGCCCCCTTTAAACTGGCTTTTGTGCCTTTGATATATTCTCAACATTCTTTTAGCAATTCCTTATCTTTTAGTACAAAATGATATTCTATCTCAAATTGTCCTCAGCCCTGAAATCATCCATTTCTCTAAGACACCCTGGTTCTTTTAGCAGAATATGGCATTTAGAAGCCAAGATCTGGGTACTAATGGTGCTCATTGTTATTAGCATGTTGCTGCTCCCAGGTTCTATCAGTTGAAAACCTAGGTCTATATCTATATCATCTATCCTATATAATGAGGTAATATGCAAGCTTACCATCAGTCCAACACACAAGATGGCCACCCACATGTGGACACAAGATAGCCACCACAAGATGGCTGGCAGTTGGGAGGGACCAGGCCTGAAAGGGAGGGCATTTGGGGACAATCAGGCCTGCAAGGGAGGCAGTTAGGGGTGACCACGCTGGCAGGGAAGGGCAGTTAGGGGCAGGGAAGGGCAGTTAGAGGCAATTGGGCTGGCAGTGGGGCAGTTAGGCATCGATCAGCCTGGCAGGGTAGTGGTTAGGGGGTGATCAAGCTGGAAGGCAAAAGCGGTTAGGGGCGATCTGGCAGGCAGACAGGGAAGTGGCTGGGAGCCAGCAGTCCCAGATTGTGAGAGGGATGTCTGACTGCTCATTTAGGCCCAATCACAATGGGCCTAAACTGGGATTGGGTGGGGATCCAGTGGGATTGGACCTAAACAGGCAGTTGGACATTTCTCAAGGGGAGAGGGTACAGGCTGGGCTGAGGGGCACACACCCCTGCCCCTGTGCACAAATTTCGTGCACCAGACCTCTAGTATCTATATAGCTATATATCTATATCTATAAATCTATATCTATATATCTGTATTTCTATCCATATTTCTATATATTTATAACTATAATTACATACCTATCTATACAGAGAAAGAGCAAGATAAGTCTATAAACACATTTACATCTATATGTATAATCTATTCATGTATTGAGAACTCTGAGATCTGTTCATATCAACACCTCCAATTCTAATCCAAAAACAAAGGGTTTGTTCTAACGGAGGTTTTTTCTTTTGAATATCTGAAACTCTCTTCCACAGAGAGGAAACCTGGATTTTATTATCACATATATTTCCTTATTTGCTTCATAACCCTGTGGTATCCAAGCTCCCATCTCTGCCTCTCCCTCACCCCATATGGATGCCCCCCCTCACCCTCTTCAGTCTCTAATATTTCATGCTGGGCTATCCCACCGCTGGTCTAGATCTTCTCTTCTCACCATTTGGGCTTGATTGCTCTTGCTTGTGGCTTCCCTGCATAGAGGTCCTTCTTACCCTGTTTGGCTCTGACCCTTCATGTCATAAGCTGCCTCTCTGTACTATGTCACCCATAGACTCCTTGGGCTCTGACAGCCTGTGCCAAGCTGCTCCCACAATGTGGACTCTCTCTTTGCCCCACTCAAACTTTCCCACCTTATTCCAGGCCACAGGCCAGCACTGCTGTAGAAGCCTACCTTGCCCTGCCTCACCTTTAGGACTGACTCTTTTGAAAGAAAGGGACGAGGAAGAGTCCAAATAACTCCTATGTATTGTAATGAATATCTTTGCTGAATTTTGTTGAATTAGAGAGAAGATCAAGCTGGAAGTAATATATGTGTGGTTTCAAATGCTGCTGACTGCTACACAATTCTTTGTGGAGGCGCCAGTTATATTTAGTTATAAGCACCCTTAAGACTTTGCTTTGGATATATTTATTCGCTAAAGCTTGGATGAAATAAAGATAGCATTTTAGGGTAAACAGGAAAAGTAATCAAGTAGGGCTCCCTTTTAAATCTGATCTTATTTTGCTTTTTCATTTGTTCTCAGAATGGATTTACTGTACAGACAGATTGGCCCCAGGGTTTGAATTATAGAGCATCTCCAGTCCTGAAGACTAAGGCATTTGTTCTTTCACTTAAAGTCATTGAATGTGTTTGAACAGAAAAGAAGCATGAGATTGTGAAGAAAACTTTAATTTCTAATTACCAAATTTTAAAAAATCATGAGTACATTGTACATCTTGCTAACTTTTCTTAGGATGAACAGTATAAAGAGAAACTGTTTATAGTTGGGGTGCTAATAGATAAGATGGCTTATTAGTTAATAAAGTATTTATACCATTTAGATAAATCTGGCTCAGTTTCATTCCCTGACTTACTGCTGTCACAATAATAAATTCATAATTACTTCTTTTTATACTAATTATTAGATACAATATAATAAAATGTAATTCTTATCGAAGTAACTGGCTTTATTCAAGCCAGTAAACAATTTACATTATTCAAAATTCCTTTTCATATTTAGAGGATGGACTATTAACCAAATACTTGAGCGTTTGACTTTGGATAAACACTTTCAGCACTGTTTAATTACCACAGAGGCAACGATGGGATGTGAATTTTTAGTAGATGGTCTGAATCAGGCAGTGCTTGTGCTTCTTGGTAGGATCAGGCAGTGCTTGGCATCACCCAACAACAGGCATCAGAGCCTGCTGGGGCCCTGAGTTTCAGCCTCCAACTGCCCTTGGTGGAATGAGAACACAGTAGGATATGAAGACCAAGGACAGAGGACATGGATAACCAGGCCGAGGTCACTGGAAAGGAGAAGGAAGAGAGAGGAGTCCGAGGGAGAGAGGGAAAAGCTGGAGTGGAGGAGAGATGGAGGAGGAAGAGAAAAGCACTTGAAAGGATATGTGACATGGTTATCAAAAGATGAGATTAATGATCAGAGGAAATAAAGGAAATATAGAAAGAATGCTTAAGAAAACATAAGATATCGCATACACACAATGTGCAAACATGGGGATATTTTATTGCTTTAATTTTAAATTTCTAAATTTCAAGGAAAAATTTTCTGAGCTGTAACCCATGGTCAAATTTAAATAGAATGTACATTGTTTTGTCCTCATGGCTGTCTCATAGCCTCCACTCACACTCAGGGAGCATCTTCTTATAAAGTGAATATGCAAGTGAATTTTTGTATAACATTTTAGTTTGTGGCTGCATTAACTCATATAAGAAATAGGGAATAAAACCTTAAATCACACTGTCTTGAGTTTATATAACAATAGAGGCCCGATGCATGAAATTCGTGCAAGAGGCTCAGCCCCTTCCACCATGGCAGCTGCTTCTGCCTTGGCCCCTGCCGCCATGGCTTTGTCTGGAAGGTCATCTGGAAGGATGTCTGATCTAATTAGCATATTATGCTTTTATTATTATAGATATTTAAACACCTTTCATTGGCATATTCCTTAGTTTTTACAATATCTCTCTGAGGTAGATAGGAGATCTATAGTTTAATCCCCATTCTACAAAATCAAAATTAAAACAGAATATTAAATCAGATATACACAAACTCTAGAATAGGGTGATTTGCCTTAGCTGTCCTGTTTTTATCAGGGATAATAAAACTAAGCTTATTCCATACATTGTGACTGATCATAATGTTTAAAGTTGTCCAAACTACAAGTAGGTTCGATTTGGCCAAATTAAACCACATTTCAAATTAATCCCCTGAGTGCAAAGCTGTGAAGAGTATACTCTAACTAGCCTATTAGTTTCATTTCTCTTTATTTGACCATCTCCATTTGTGCTGAAGATTAGCCCATAATTGCTACTGTCTGTTGACATATTATTTTTGCTCATAAACTGTGGCTAAAAGAATGTCCATTCCCACAGGAAAATACAGTCAAGAGCTTCAAGGCAGAGCCTTCCTCTCCAATCTGGCTTCCACACAGCAAGCCTAAAGGTACTATAGGATCTTATGATCCTGGGTCTTTTTGTAATAGCATACATTCAGTAGCCAGTAAGTAAGTGTGGCACAATGCCTAGGTACAATGGGGAGAGAAAAAGAGGCACAAGACACATTTCCTGCTTTTAGGGCAGTTCACATGGCTCATAAAATTGTCTGTTCCTTCTTTTTAAAACTTGCTTTTCTTTAGCTTTTCTGATTTCTAGTGGTTATTATTCTTCTGGTTCTCCTATTTTGCACTGTTATGTAACTTGCTCATTATTCTTTTAAATATCCTATCTAATAAAAGAATAAGATGTAAATTAACCTGGTGGCACCCATAGTGGCCAGGGTGGAATGCTGGTGGTGTCACCCAGCAATATGAGCCCAGCATCTGTGCCCCAGAAGGGAGGGGCCTCAGGCCGGAGGCCAGGGTGAGGGACGCTGGCATCATTGCAGGTCCGGCTAAGGGACCTCCCTCTCCACCCCCCCCCCCCCACAAATTTTGTGCACCAGGCCTCTGGTTGAACTAAATAAACCCTAGAGGTTTGCAAATTGGTATTTCTTTCAGAATAGAATGTGTTCATTTAGCCAATGATTTAATATTTTACTGGTCTTCACAACAAAATAAGAAAGACTTTCTAAGGTAAATTTGTTTTTACAAGACATTTAAAGTAAATTTTGTGGTTTTATACCCCAACTTGAAGTGAAATCTTCCCCCAAAACACAGCAGTGCTGGCAAACTCCTCAGCAATCAGTGAGCTCAGAGCCATTGTGATGACAAGGGAGGAACAGGATGCTGAGTAGTAAATGTGACTGAAATACAAATAACAAAACATGTGGTTTTCTAGACTCACAAAGTATTGAAAGACAAAACAGTTAGCAAACTACAGTATAATATACAAGGGGAAATGCCAAAACTGGCCACTAAATTATGTGTTTTTCCGTAGCCATGCAGTTATCCTGGCACTTTGGTTTTTGTTTTTCAGATTTTCTTTCTTTATTGCCTGTAATTTGGCATGAACTTCGAGCCTCTGGTGCTCCTCCAACATGGGGCTGAAAAACTGCTGCAGCTGAAAGGACAAAGAGACGGTCAGGGCAAATTGACTCCTCATTTAGACAAAACAAGATGGTTCACTCTAAGTTGCAACATGATTTTGCAAATGGCCAATGACAGTTGGAATGGGTGACAATGTGTGAAGACTACCTACCCTGAAGAATCAGGTGTAGACTGGAAGCTCATCTATTTTATTCACTGCTCTATTCCCCAAGTACCTAGTAGGTTAAAGATTTACTGAATGCATACTGGGTATTAGACAAAATTTGTGGACAGAGATACAGTGAGACCTTTTCTTATCTCAAAAAAATACTTTGCAACTTTCAAAGCTCAAAACTGGCATGCAACATCTGTGTCTTTACAGATGTTATCCTTTATTTAAGAACTATAGGCCCAATGCGTGAAAATTTATGCAAGAGTAGGCCTTCCTTCCCCTGGCTGCCAGCATAGGCTTCCCTCCAGCACTCAAAGCCTGGGATGGTTTCTCTCCAGCCCCAGCTTGGTAAGAAAGAAAGTCCAGAATGACGTCTGGAAGATGTCTGGTCTTATTAGCATATTACCCTTTTATTATTATAAATATTTAGACAGTGGATTTGTCCATTGGCTAAATTCATTCACTGAGTCAAGTCAAGCATTAAGCTATAGAAACATATACAATATTATGTACAAGCCAGATGCCAATTGACTAATTAGTTATATTCCTGGTCTATTTCTCCATCAACGAATTAGAACTTAGCACATGTGAGATGACAGTGTACCCATGCTCGCAAAATGTCATTTAAACCCTAATGCACTTAAAATTGAGTAGTAATAGGGTTATCAAGGCTAATTACAATGTAAAAGAAAAGGAACTTTCTGGAAAAAGTAGATTAAGGAACCAGAACAAACCTCCCACCCTCTTCGACACCTGTCCATACCTACCAGGCAGTGGAATACACCTCCCCACAACCCCATATGATCATGCACCTTCAGTGAGTGGGAGGGGAGTAGGGTCCATGACATTGTAGGGTGGCTTCATGTGTGCTTGAGAACATGAGTGCGGCCAGACCCCAAAAGGGTAGTGTATAAGGAACAGAACAAAAGAAGGAAAGAGTATATAGAAATTGTGCTGGTCTGGAAGGAGAAGGGACTCATGTGACTTTCTTTTCATCCTCTTTTTAGTAATTATTTTTTTATATTATCACTAGGGGCCCGGTGCACAAAAATGTGTGCACTTGGGAGGTTCCTTAGCCTGGCCTGTGCCCTCTCGCAGTCTAGGACCCCTTGGGGGATGTCCACCTGCTGGTGAGCCTGGTCAGCCTGGGTGAGAGGCTGATGGCTGTTTGCATGCTGGCCAAGCCCTCTCCCCAGTGTGGACCTTCACCCCATTGGGGTGTGGCCAGCCTGGGTGACAGGCTGAGGGCCGTTTTCAGGCTGCCCACAGCCTCTTCAGGTTTTGGGTCCCTACTGGGGTGCCTGGGCAGCCTGGGTGAGGGGCTGATGGCTGTTTTCAGGCTGGCCAAGCCCCCCAGTGGGGTCCCTCACCCCACTGGGGTGTGGCCAGCTTGGGTGCAGGCCTGAGGGCTGTTTTCTGGCTTTCAGGCTGCCCACAGCTTCCATCGACCCAATGTCCCAGCAAGGCTGGCTGGAAGCAGGTTTCTGGGGTTTATTTATCTTCTGTAATTGGTACTGTTCCTTTAAGCCAAGGTCTAGGCAGGTAACGAAGCCTCCTGTCTGTTTCAGCTCTGTGGCTTCTATAATTGAAAGAATGTTGCCTTAGTAGTCGCGCCCAGGCCTGCCGTTTGCTTCAGCTAGGAGGCTTCTATAATTGCAACAATGTTGCAAATATGTTGTTGCCTGAGCCTGGAGAAGCCCAGCCAGCCAGCAGATAGTTTACTCCTGGTGCATTGGAAGCTGCCTGTTTACTCCAGCTCCATGACTGCCAGCCTCCATCTTGGCTGGGTTAATTTGCATACAGCCGCTCTGATTGGCTGGTGGGCGTGGCTTAGGCATCAGTTTCAATGGTCAGTTTCAACAATACTTTTTTATTAGATTAGATGTGAATTAATACATTATAGTAGGACTATTGGGCATTAAGAGGCTTTTGACAAGGATATTCATAATAGATAACTTGTTTTCAAAATTGCAAAAATGTAATCACTGCTAAATCCACTTTTACATTATCTCTCTATATAAAAGCCTAATATGCAAATTGTCCCTTCAGGAATTGCAGGAGACTGGGAATTCGATCACTTGCTATGACATGCTCAGACCACCAGGGGGAGACATGGAACAAAGGAAGGCCCCTGCCAGCGGCCGGCAGCTAGGGAAGGGAGGCCCTGGCTGGCAGCCAAAGGCCCCTATCAGCCCTGATCACTGGCCAGGCCTATGGGGCCTACCAATGCATGAATTTCGTGCACTGGGCCTCTAGTTTGATTATATTTTATTTTTTGGGGGGGGAGGGGGCCTCTAGTTTTAAATAAACTATCAGTGACTATAGAGTTTTGGAACTTTGAAGGCTGCTAAATTTATACAACCTTCATTCATTAAACAACAACATGCCCTCGCCAGTATGGCTCAGTTGGTTGGAGCATCATCCCAGACACCAAAAGGTGATAGACAAGTTCCGTCCCTGGTTGGGGCACATGCAGGGGCAACCAATCTGTGTCTCTCTCTATTTCTCTCTCTCTCTCTCTCTCTCTCTCTCTCTCTCTCTCTCTCTCTGTCTCTCTCTCTCTCCCCCCCCCCTTCCTCTCTAAAAATCGATAAAAATTAAAAATGAAAAACAAGAAAATTTTACTGGGTTCTATAGAGATAAACTACAAAGATAAATTGATACACTTTAAAAGACTCAACAGGATTCCAAGCCTTCTTTCCAGCATTTTTGGGTGTGCCCTTCACTCTCTGATCCAGGGAATCCCTGATAAATTAGGGCCTGACAGCTCAGCTTCAGGCAAGCCAAACTGAAACAAAGCTAATTCCTTCAGGAATTAGCAGTTCTTCCTCTCTCTCTTTATAACAACTACATAACCGACTGCTTCTTTTTTTCTTGCTCAAGATCAAATTTCAGGCCTTATGTCCTAAACAGTTATTTGTTTACTTGCTGGGATTTTCCTTTCTTATTTACACAGGCCCTTCCTATTTTTATTAATATAGTTCCAGGCCATAGTTAATTTTTACTCATGTATTTTTTTACTTATAATCAACTTTATTGAGATAAAATTTATATACATAAGCTTTAAAGTATACAAGTTGTATTTTGATCTCTGTATACACCTGTGAAACCATAGCCACAATAAAGATACAGTCCATTTCCATGGCCCACAAAAGTTTCTTCCTGCCCTTTTCAGATCATCCCTCCCTCTGTCCCAGGCAACCACTGATTTACCTTCTATTACTACAGATCAGTTTGCATTTCCTGGAAAGTCTCTGGTTTCTTTTGCACAGGACAATCATTCTGAAATTCATCCATGTTGCTACACAAAATTGTTCATTTTTAAATTGTGGGGTAGAATTCCATTGTGTAGATATATTACATTTTCCTTGTCCATTCATCTATTGATGGACATCTGGGTGGTTTCCAGTTTTTAGCTAATGTGAATAAAGCTGCTAGGAACATTCATGTACAAATATTTGTGTGGACATAGGTTTCCATTTCTTTTGAGTAAAAACCTTAAAGGAATTGCTGGGTCACATCTGTCTAACAATTATAGATACCGTCTGTTTTCCAAAGTGGTTTCTATGTCACAGTCCCACCAGTAGGGTAAGAGTTCCAGTTGCTTTACATCTTTGCCAACCTTTGGTATTGTAAATCTTTCTAATTTTACCTAGGTGGGTAGAGATTGTATTTATATTTGACTCTTGTTTTACTTTGTGTGTGTGTTGCTTTTTTGTAGACATTTTCTTTTGCCCCTCAGTTTACCTTGGGTTATAGGATTTCCCTTTTCTTTCCAGAACTACTCCTTCCCTGTCTCAGTGTCTGTGGTTTGGGTGGGGCTGGTTCCAAATATGGGCAAATGACCCAGGTTAGGCCAATTGGAGTATTTCCTTCCCCTTGGACATAGTGATTGGTACATGTGAGCCAAGCAGGATCAATCAGAGTTCTGCCTTCAGGACTGGAACTTGAAGCTGCATGAAAAGGTATTCCTTTTTCTACAACCGAGGATGCTAAGGATCATGTAAGCCTGGACCTATGTTTGCCTCCATGTGAAGAAAGCTTGCCTAAGAAGAAATTCAGCCCAGAGGAAAGCAGACACTAGAAACAGCAAGCCTCACATTAGATTCTAGAATACATTTATAATTACAATACGGCCCTGTCCTCAGGAAGCTTATTTTACCCTCATGGAGTAGATGTATGCACACACTGATTACAGTATAATGTGGTAAGTGCTGTAATAAAGATATTGATGGAATGATTTAGGAGTATGGAAGAGAGACAGGTATAAATTGGTTCATAAAAAAATTCCTGGAATAGCCCTGACTGGTTTGGCTTAGTGAATAGAGTGTCGGCCTGTGGACTGAGGAGTCTCAGGTTCGATTCCGGTTGGGGGCATGTGCCTTGGTTACGGGCACATCCCCAGTGGGGAGTGTGCAGGAGGCAGCTGGTCAATATCTCTCTCATCGATGTTTCTGACTCTATTCTTCTCACTTCCTCTCTGTAAAAAATCAATAAAATATATATTTTAAAAAATTCCTGGAATAGGTGGTTGGAGCAGGGTCTTAAAGGATAATTAGGAATTATCCAGTCAAGGACAGGGTTCTGAAATCTAGAAAATGTAAAACAACTGATAATTTCAGAAAATCTGTAAGTGCTGGAGTATAGCTAGAGGAAAAGTATTAAGGGTGGTCTGACTCTTGCTTTCAGATACTCAGTAGTGAGCTGGGCAAAAATGAAGCTAGAGGGTAAGGAGGGTAAGGCAGGGTCCAGATTATTAAGGGCTTCATGTGTTAATGAAAAGATTTGAAAAATTTCTAAAAACTGATAAGCTACTGAAGCTGTGGGAGCAGGGCAATGGCTGGTAGCAATGTGAAGAATGGATGGAGGCAAGCCCGGCCTGGGCTAGGGAGCCTGGGCCAGAGTCTACTGAAGCAATTCAGGTGGGAAAGAATGATTTCCAACCCTCAAGAGCAAGATAGGATTAAAAAACATTTCATGTACAGTTATGACAGCACCAATGGAAGCACAGAATGTTATAATTCAGATCAGCATCTTAATTTTAGCAACTCTAATGACACAAAAATGTGGCTTCCAACTTATTATTATAATTCATAATATCTAAAGTACTTACCTCCATGACCTGTAAATCTGTACTTATGGTTCTCCCTATTAAATGCATTAGAGTAACCAACGAGTGTACTCCATACCTGCAAAGCAACAAGATGCTAATCAGGGTTGGGAAGTGTTTTGCAAGACAAAGCTATATTTTATTTGCCAGATACATGCTAAGTATATAGCCCCTTTTAATTTCTATCTCCAACATCTAAAAGAAAGCATGTATGAATTAGTTTACTTCATCTTTTAATAGAAAATCTACTATATAAAAAATTCTAGCCCTGGCCAGGTAGCTTAGCTGGTTAGAGCGTCATCCCAAAATGCCAAGATTGCAGGTTCAATCCCTGGTCAGGGCACATACAAGAAGCAACCAATGAATGCATAAATAAATGGAACAACAAATCGATGTCTCCCTTCCTATCTCTTTAAAATCAATAAAAAATTCTATTAGCACTAAAATATATTTAAATACTGATTTGTGTAACACATGGTTTTTAGTTCACTTAAATGTAAAAAACTCTTCTTAAAAACAGTAACAACCCTGACTGGTTTGGCTCAGTGGATAGACTGTCGAACTGAAGGGTCCTGGGTTCAGTTCCAGTCAAGGGCATGTACCTTGGTTGCGGGCACATCCCCAGTGGGGGGTGTGCAGGAGGCAGCTGATTCATGTTTCTCTCATCGATGTGTCTAGCTTTCTATCCCTCTCCCTTCCTCTCTGCAATATATATATGTCAATGTCAACTATTTTTATCTTTTTAAATGAAGTGGTTAGAATAGATGTCACATACCTCAAATTAAGAAAATTTGTAAGGGAGTAAATAAATATGTAAATTATGCCCCTTAAAAACAGTGGGTTTTTTTTATATATATATTTTATTAATTTTCCACAGAGAGGAAGGGAGAGGGATAGAGAGAAACATCGATGAGAGACATTGACTCAGCTGTTTTTTTTTAAGTCTGACTAAAATACACTGAAAGCTCATTTAAACTGTTGTATTTGTATGTACTTTTTGGGAAGAGGATACTTATCATCTGAGATTCTCAAGGCTAAGTACCTGGATCTACTTACATTCCCTCAAACAAGTGTGATCACTGAAACTTCCTTCTTAGTTTAATGCCCCTGATACCCAATGAGAATAATCTAAAAAAAAAAAGCCATGAAGCATTGCTGTAGAGAAAGAGCAGATACATACCTGCCCAAATTGGTGCTGTAGTTATAAAAGTAAATAAAGACTTTTGGATGCATTAAAAAAGAAAGAAAATTAAGACAGGGTTAATATAGACTGAATAAGAAATGGTTGAACTGGCTTGATAATTATACGCACAATTTATTTCAAAAATGTATACTTGAAATTAAAATGATAAGAGTTAATGTTGGCATACTACACAAACAAGGGTAAGAGAAAACAGTGCTTTTGTTCTTTTTTAAGTCTCCAGCTATAGTGTAAACTGTGTTTACTTGAGCGAAGTAGAGGACAAGAGACAGTCTACATGTAATTGAGACAAGCAAATTTGTTTCTGTGGGGAAAGTGGAAATATTTCTTATTCTTTATTTTTATTGGCCAGGTATGAAAAGCCTGTGAGATGACTCAAGAAACTTGGCAAAATTAGCAAAGAACCCAAGTCCCACGCTTAAAAAAAAAAGTGGAAAACTATGTAAGGTGCTAAATGTGGGATTTTCCACCAGATCCAGAAGAAAGGTGACCTCTACAGGCAGGGCTCAATTGGAAGTTACCTTGGGCAACTCACAAATTATAGAAAGGAGGAATAACCCGTAGTTAGAGGCATTGTTCTGAGAGTAAATGAGATCATGTGTTGTGGCATCTATCAGAGCGCCGGGCACACGTCATTCCTTCCTGGTCTTGCAAGCTTCAAGCAGAGATATTTTTGAGACAGAGAGGATTTGTCACTCTCGTTGAGAGAGCAATCTCTTTGAAATATTAAACAAAAATACATACTTTACAAGTAGTTTATCTCCCCTGTAGTCAAATGCATTCTAATTAATATCAAGACAAGTGCCAGTGGGTGTCAGTATAGTTACCTTTTAAAAAATATTGATAACACTCAATGCTAGAGAGGACACGTGATATGGGTACTCTAGTTTGGCTTGCGTCCTGCCTCTTTCCTTTCTCAGATTTCTCCTTCTCTCCTGTCCCTTCCCCTGCCATGTGTGACTTCCTGTGGCAAGCATGGCCACTAGGCAAGCAGGGGGCACCAAGGCATCCAGCCCAACCAGTGGCAGGTGGTGGGAATGGGTCCACTCCAACCACATCTCAACTCACGCAGTTCCCTTGTGCTCCTACTTAACCTTTTCCTCTCCGGGAAGATTCATTTTGGACCAGCTGAGTTTGAAACTGATTATACCTTATAGTCTACATTCAAACAAAACTATAGGGTCTTCCTGTTTTTGAAGTAATCTGCCGGCTGTGAAACCCACATTGTCTTAAGAAAGTTAAAAGCAACTTACCAAGATGATAAGGGCACAAATACAACTTCTACCGCATACAATAAAAGATCACAAAAATCCTGTTGTTCCATCCCTATCCATACATTCTTCCATAGAATCTATCCACATCTGCATGTACATATTGACTTTCCTGTAACCTGAAAGGTGTCTTTATGGTCAGTGGAGGTCCCTTCATTTAGATCAGTGCTCAAAGGATCATCTTGGTCCAACAGTTAAGTAATTACTCCTCAGACACCAGTGCAGTGTCTGCACATGGGAGGGAGGAGTAGGACCAAGATGAAGATGTTTTACTCAAGCAAATATTCCAAAATGTATTGGGCCTCCTGAGAAGAGTTCTGGGCGTGGCGGAGGGGGGCAGATGTTCCTGAACTGCTATTGGCAGTGGGCTCAATTCAACCCCGTGACCTCCCCTGTCTCCCCTTTTCCAGAGCCCCAAGCTCAGGATGTGACTAATTCCAAGTCAGTCTTTTAGTCCTTCCATGTGGAAGGGGAGTTTTTCCAAATCTGCCCTGTTCAAATCTCACTCAATTCCCTTCCTTCCCTTTGAATCCCCAAAGCCCTCTCCATCCCCATCTCCACATTCTAATCAGTTTATATCCCCAACAACAGCTGAAACTAACTGTGTCTAATCAGAGTACAACCAAAATACTTTATCACTAGAAAGAACTTTAGAATTAATAAATGCATGTCTTTCATTGTAAAGAAGAGGAAACTAAGACCTAAATGTTCATAGACAAACAATAAATAGGTGCTCCAGTTCCCGTTGCAAAGGAGAGGGCTAGAGAACTTATTTTCTTAGTATTGAATTTATTGGGGTGACACTGGTAACAAAATTATACAGGTTTCAGGTGCACAATTCCATAACACACCATCTGTACACGGTATTGTGTGTTCACCACCCCAAGTCAAAGGGATAAGTTACCTTCTCATCTGTGTTTATCCTGATAGGACTGATCTACTAGCAAATGGATACTTTGTTTACATGAACATATATAGTGCATAGTAGGATTATAGATGAAAAGGCAGGAATTTCAGACCTAGAGTGAATATGGGGTGAAGTTTTTATTTCGAGCTCCAGGGAAAGAGAAAAGATACAACCCCAGGAGGTTGGCGCATCTCTGAAACCTCCTGGAACAAGGGAACCTGTGGACATAATTCTGATTTATAGCCAAATTCCCAGTGAGAAGTAGGACCTAGGAAGGAGGGCATTATCTTTAACAACTTAAGCAAAAATGAAAACACCATTTATCCCAAAGGTCTTAGGGATCCCAGGAAATTTAAGGACTTTATAACACCTTCTGAAGCAATAAACCTGGAATGATAAGTAATTTAAAGCAGGAGATAAAGACAATTTTCTCAAATTCCACTGATGAGCCTGTAAATGGTACTGTACAAATAAGCTTTTATCTACACATTTTTTATTTCTGATTTAAAACTACATTTTTTGGTGTTGTAAGGGTGCTCAATAAATGTACACACACGACACACACAATGAAACAAAATAAATGCACCCCATTCCATTATTTAAGAGAACCATATTCATACTCTTAAACATTTGTATTCTAAAAATACTTTGTTTCAAAAGGACTTATACAACGTAGCTCTCAGCTTTACAGGTGCTTATACCTGAGCTGTTGGCCACTTCGAGTCTGCTCATTCTATAGTATGTGGTTATCAGGAATGTATGGTTAAGGAATGTTCTGGAAAAACCAGCCATCCAGAGCATGCTGCCTGATATTTGTATGTCAATGTATATTTTACCCAATAGATGGGATAGGAAGCAAGCAGATTAGTCTTAAATTATGATAAATATTAAAAGTTCAAGAATATGGAATCCAGACATATAAAAGGGAATCTGACAAGTAAAGTACACGAGCAACATCCAGGCTGACGTAACGGTGGGCGTTGTTGTTTCATAAAGTATGGTGACGCACTTCACGAAATAAACGTATGGTGATGTACACGCACCAAGAAAATGCGACTTGCTCTAATCTCGCTTTCAAACTTCTTAGTGGCACAATAGGGGAACTGTGGTATAAAACTATCCCACGCAAATCCATCTTTATTCAGAAAGCCAAAACCGAAGATAAGTGACCTTCTCCATAACATGGTGAAACTAAATGCCTTTTCTAGTCAGTGCAAAGGACTTTTGTGACCTAGCCAGACTGAATCTGTGTTTCTAGCACCAAACTCATGACCTAAATGAAAGAGTGGTCTCACATTCTTTTCTTACCTTTCATTCACAGCTTGCCAATTGTTGATTAAAAAGTCTTTTGCAACATATCGGCCAACATCGAATGCTGCCACAACTTCAATTATATTTGTTTCATTAAAATTGAATGAATATGTAGTGATGGCATATTCCATATATCTGTAAAAAATGCATTTGCAGAAAATAAATATGTAAAATTATCAAATACAAGATGTTAATTTAAATAAATGGAATCAAAATCCTATATGATTCTAAGTTAATGATGCACAAATACTTATTAATTGTTATTGTAGCACAGTTACTTTTTTCTCCCTTTGGTTTATTAATTGCACTCTTCCACCAGGAACTTTCAAGGTAAGTTGTCCATAATCACCTGGTAAGTATCCATGGGTCTTTACTGCAGCTCATTGCATAAGCAAGTTGATTCCTTTCTTCTTCGTTTGTGTTATTAGTGTAGATATTTAACAAAAAATTCCATTCTTTATCACTTCCCAAGGCAACGCCATAACATAAAATCACAGTTTTAATTGGAGAAGGTATTCTGTAAAGTATAACATGTAATGATATTTCTCTCAGTAGTTGAGTTATAAACATGTTATGTTTATAGGTTGTCATATATTAGAACTATGAAGCTAGAAAAAAATGTTGAGATCTCAGATATAAAGAGCAAAAGTAGGAATCTAGAAAGGCAACTGTGGGAACTATCATTAGTGTTACCGTGATGAGATGAGACTGTCAAATTAGTTTAGAAAGGGGTTTAGGGGAGAAATAAAGTAGAACAGTACAAATGGTAAGTATATGCTGATAACAAGCTTGGTTTAATATCTTATTATCACATTTCCTAACAGTCCATCTGAGGTGATATATTAATAGGACATATGCATCCCTATGTTCACAGCAGCACAATTTACCATAGCTAAGATTTGGAAACAGCCTAAGTGCCCATCAGCAGATGAATGGATTAGAAAACTGTGGTACATCTATACAATGGAATACTATGCTGCTGTAAAAAGGAAGGAGTTCATAGCATTTGCAGCAGTATGGATGGAACTGGAGAACATAATGCTAAGTGAAATAAGCCAGTCAATGAAAGAAAAATATCACTCATCTATGGATAATAATAACCATTATAAGCTGGTGAACAAAAATAGATACAGGGGCAGAGCAGCATCAAACAGACTTGTCAAATTACAGCAACAAGGACAGGGAGGGTTGGTGGGGGGCAGTAACAGATCAGCCAAGGGACTTTTATGCATGCATTTAAGCATAACCAATGGACACAAATACACTGGGGGGTAGGGGAAGTAGGGGGGAAGGGCAGGGGAAAAAAGAGATATATGTACTAATCTTTGTAAAACTGTATGTAATAAATAAAAAAATTAAAATTAAAAAAAAATAGAGTCTTTGCCTCTGCTCTCTCAGAGACTACAAATGAATAGAAAAAAAGAGTTGCTCTGATGTATGTATGTAATAAAGAACAACCTAAATAAGACTCAAAATAAGCATAAGTGCTTATAAGGAATGCACTGGCAATGACAGATCCTGAGTGACAATCACTGTATAAGTTCTAATCTATTGTTAAGAACAGACCTACATTAGACAGTTTTTTGTAAAGAAAAATACTTGAATAAAATAGTAGGAGAGGTTAATCAAGTGAAAGCAAAACAGTCATTCCCAGAGTGAGAGCATCAAAAAGGTAGAAAGATTACTGGTGTTGAAACAGGACAAAGACCAGGGCAATTACAATATTTATCTTACTCATTCTCTGGATTGTCCATCCAGTTTTTGAAGAGTTCTCTTGACAGCTGAAGACAGTCCTCAAGGCCCAAGAAACACACACTCCCAAAAAGCTTTTCCAGCGATATCCTTGAAGGAACAAAGAAAAACATTTTATTTTGCATTACCACATTATTTTTTTCTGACTCCAAGAATATGTTTCATACAAAGATGGGTATTTTAAAACATCCTTCCAATAACATCAAGTTTGCTAAAAAAGAAAAAAAAAGTTTTGTGGACAACAAACGTGTTTAAGGTTCAGAGAAATGTTTTTTGAGAGCCTGTCAGGCACCAAATAAGCTCCTAAGACTGGTATTTTTTGAAAAGTTAGAAATAAATTACTGCCATTCTTTATCTCCCTCAATCACACATGGTATACACAGACTCCACATCTGTTATCAATTTATTTTTCCTCCCTTTTATAATAATTGCCTTGTGGATAAAAAATGACTTTAGAGTATTTGATCTAATACTCTTAAAAAGTAAGTTCTTTATACATGGAAAGGAATGGTTTGTTTCTCTCTTTCAACTATGTGCTTTTCCTTGCTTAAATTTCTGTTTCTTTTTCAACTCCTCCTGGCTATTATATTTATGGCCAGAAAAAGGTAGAGGTTTTGTTTTGTTTTTATAGCTGAGAAGGGGTACATATTATGGTTCAAAACAAATAAGTTCAAAAGAATACAGTGAAGAACAATTATAAATCCAGATAAATGATGCATGGAGTGTTTCTCCCTGCTCTCCCCAAGTTTAGAGTAAAAGAAATCAAAGTGGTCATAAGGTTCCAGAAAATGCAAGAGCCAAATCACTATTCCTCCACCCTCTAGTTCCAGCTCAGTTTGACCTGACTCTCTGATAAGCAGAAGTGGAATGTCCAAGGGTGGAGGCCTTCTGAAAGACAGCTCTGAGCATCCATTTATACACACACTGTCCCTCTCCACCCATCCCAAGCTGGCTGCAGAGACCTGGTCTTGAGATGCTACAAAAAAGGCAGGTCACTTCAGTCCAATTCACTAATCTAAGGTTATAGCTAGTTAAGAGGTATGCTGCCTGCACTTCTTGAGCAACTTTTGCCTTCCTGTTTATTCACACATGCTTACACATTCACCATCCCAACTAGTCCTCCCTATCTTCAATCTTACTTGTCCATTCAACCCTATATCCTTCTAGTCACAGATCCTAGCATTAAAATTTTCTCCTCTCTCAGAACGATACTCATGAGAGATAATAATCACATTTTGTATGCTTTGTATTTCTTGATTGGTTTAACTGATTTAGAGTTGATGTGACTAGTGCTGTAAATATAATCTCTGTACCATAGCTGATCACAAACTCCCTCCCTAAATCTAGAAGCCCAGCATGCACACATGCACCTTGGGTCACAGGGAGGCCGGCATCAGCAGAGCTGTATTTTGCCTTTCACCCCCTTCCTGGATCATTATGACAACATGCTCACTTCTCTCACCAAATCAATGATGTGAAAAATCATAACACTATGACCATACACAGTGACTGATATATTTCACTGTCAACCCTCATAAAATTTGCACAGTGATAGAATTGCTGTCACCAGTAATATACAGAGGGGCCCCTTTTCCATGCCCTTTAATTCACTGGGATAGGCTGACTTTGCTTAGCACAGCCCTTCCCCATTAGTATGACATACTTACAGTTTCAACCAGAAGCCTAAGATTTGAGAATACAGAGCTATAAATTCCTGTGTAAAATATCACATGATGTCACTAATTTGTGGAATCTAATGAACAAAATGAATTAACCAACAAAATAAGACCCGAAGCATTGAGGCATGGAACAGACTTACATACCTCAATGTGGACTGGGAGAATGAGAAAAGGTAAACCAAAGAACTTATATACTTATATGCATAACTCATGAACACAGGCAATAGGGTACCTGGGGGGTATAGGTAGGAGATAGGAGGAGGAGGTTAAGGGGTGAGGGGGAATGGGAGATATCTGTAATAATATCAACAATAAAAAATACATATTTTTAAAATTTCCTGTGTATACACACATGTGCTTTGTGGGTAAATTAAAATCCCAAACTATTATTTCCTATTAGGATATATGTAGCTCATCAATCTCAAAGCTACTGTACTAAATAGTATACAAAAATCTCTCAGTGAATCATAAGTATTAACATGTTATGATGTAAGTATAGAAGCCTATGTATTAATATGAACGATTTTATGCAATTATTACTATACAAAAATACTTACAAAGCTAAATAGTCATCTTGCAATGCTGTCACATTTTCACGAATTATAGTTGAATAATGATTCCATATTGAGGTCAGTCTCTTTAATAGATACTTCTATAAACAATAAAGAAAATAAACTGTTAGTCTAGCTCGCAACGCTGAATTTACATTGCATTTCTCTTTATCTGAAAATACATTAATAATGACAGCTATGTCTTCAGAAATGATTTTTCTTTGTTAGTAATGTGTAACTGGTTTATTTTTTAGCCTCCATAGGTTCCGTTTTCTCATACAAAACGAGGTTTACAATAACACCATTATTACAGCTTTGTGAAGACTGAACAATATAATGCATGTAAGCAAACTGCCTGGCAAATAAATCAATAAATACTAGCTATTATTATAACTTAATATCACCCTATTCATTTCTGGTTATCATGAAAAATGAGAAAAAAGTATAAAAATCTAAAGCTTAAACTTTCTATCTTAAAAATTTCATATTTAACATATAAACCTCCAAGAAAATAAGATCTGATTTATGTCTCAAACAAATTTAAGCCCTGAGTCTGAAGTAAAGTTTCTTCAATGGAGCTATCAGCGGTAAGTAGTAAGGTTATAAAAGTTATACATTCCTTTACTGAAATACTAAATATTCATTGAAATTCTTTAAAAACAAATATTAGTTTTTACTTATTTATGCAAACCCAGTCATCAGAAATAATCGACAAATTTCCTTGATCCCACACACATTAAAGTGCCTTCTTTTGGTCACCAACCCCACATTCCAGTAAGTTTCCATCAGCACTTGGGACAGTAGAGACAAGAAAGTATGGAACCCTGAGGCAGTTGTGATCTCAGCCTCAAACTGCCTCAGCAACTCATTTGAAATCCTCACCTAACTTACTTTCTACTGTGCTTGTGGCCCTTAACTGTCCAAAGGTTTTCTCCTTAACTTAGGCTTCGATTCTACCTGTGCTATCTTTCTTACGATCACTGATTAAAATTGAATGATGGAAATTTTCTCCTTTTATATTATTTCATTTATGATGGCATGTTACGTCTTTACTATTAAGTCTAATTTCCCTCACTCTCTTTGCAACATAATGAGCAGCTTTGAAACGTTACTTTTTCTGAAACTCACCTCTCTGGTTTTTAAGTGCTGGTCCTGTAAATCAAAGCATCTCAATTATGCATATAAGATTGTTAAAAGTCATTCTGTTTGATTAACAATCTTTTAGGAAAATAGTTGCTAATACATACTATCTTTTCTGTAAGCAAAAAGGCATACCATATCTATCCACTTCTGGTTTCTTAGGACACATTGCCACTTCCATGAGAATTAAGTACCTTTCCAAACTTCTATCATACTCACTCCTAGACCAGGTTTATGACTAAGGTGTTTTCTTTAAGAATAATCAATCATTCCTTGAAAAAATGAATATGTATATATTAATTAGTTATATACTATATAAATAAACTACTTTTGGAAAGGTCTGTTTCACAGATGCTCTTTAGAATATAGAATGAGGAAGAATGGATTCTTTTAAATCACAAAACAAAGAATGAAATTACCTTTAATAATGTGTATGTATCATAGTTGCCCACATCAGAAACAAAATTGCTGGGTAGCAGGTTCCCCAAGACTGTATGCCATACTATGATTTCATCTTCTTCAGCAAGGTACTTGGTTAAGTCAAGTGCTGTTTCAATCTCAATATAATTGTTTCTGTTTGGTTTAAAAACACACACTAAAAACCTTCACTTGCTAAAAATGATTTGCACACTTTTCCATATTTGTTCCATGCTTCAATGCCTGACTTTATAAAGTATGTGAAATCAAGAAGCTAGAGGGCAAAGGTCCCATCTCATTGATAAGATGGGAACCAAGCAATGGTAAGCAACCCTCCATTTCAGTTTGGTATGCGCACCCAAATTTCCTGGAGATTTTATAGAAAATCCAGGCGCAATATTGGCCTAATTATTGGGCAATAGAATATTTGTACATTTAGTATGCATTCTTATGAGAGTATAGGTTCCATTCAACAAGTATTAATTAAAAGTCATTCTCTAATGTTCTGCCAGCACAAACTAGAATATAGGACAAAACTCTTTCCTACTATTGAGGATCTTACGACTTCAGTGAGGAGCTGAGATTTATACATAAGTAGCTGTTAACAAAAGGTCCTAAGAAAGGCAATGGATACAATAAAGTAGCAAAGAAGTTAAATGTGCATGTAATGGAAAAGTCATTGAAGGCCTCCTGGAGGAGGAATTTGAGAAGAACAATGAAGGGTGGGTAAGATTGAAATGGGTAGTGAAAAAAAAGAGGACAGTTTAGGACAAAGAAGATTATTAGGAATTAATATGATGGGCAGACCAAGCAAACCAAAGCAGAGAATTTCTTTTGTGTATAGTTGAGAGGTGGGGCTTAATAGGAAAAGTGGATCAAAACTGTGAAGAGCCATGAATGTCAGGATATAGAATTTACATGTGGTGGGAAGATGTTTAGACACCTAGTTTAAGGTGATGTTTAGGCACCATGAAGGTGATGCCTAAAATTTTTATTGTAATTGGGCTCAAGAAGATAGAATGGCATTCAAAGGAACTAAAGGCTAGAAGCCAATGCAGTAGGCCAAGCAAAAGACAGTGAAAGCTTGACTTGGTATGGAAGCAGTAAAGGCAGTAAGTCATGTGAGAATCCAAAAGACTTTTCCAAGAATGAATAGGTAAGACATGGTGACTATTTGGGAAATGTGGGGAGTTCAGGATATCTCTTAAGTTGCAAGTTTGGGTTATGGGAAGAATAGTGGTACCTTTGACAGAGAGAAAAAATGATAGCAAGAGCAGTTTAGAGACAAATAAAGTTCAGTGTCTCAGGTGCTGAATTTAAATGACCACGGGATAAACAGAAGACAGGAAGAGACAAGTAGAGATGTAGATCTAGAAGTCATCAACATATCTTCCGCAAACATTTATTGAGTATCTTATATCTTCTAGGCACAGTACATGTACATAATAAAATCACTGAAATTTTTAAAATGTATGCATTATCCAAAGGGAAGATAGAAAAAAGTAACATAACTATCACGGTCTTAGGATGCTCACAGCAGCAAGAAGAGGAGAAGCCAGATACATGAGGAGAACCATATTTGCATATTGAAGTCTCAGGAAGCCAGTAAAAAGTTTCCAGGAGGATGTGGTCAACAGCACCAGTCAGGATAATCTCAGAGAAGAGTTTCAACAAAGTAGTGAGCAAGGAAGTATATTGCAGGTTACAGAGGGGAAAAGTAGTAAAGAAATAAAAGATAAAATAAGCAGACATTCACTCAAGAAATAGGACAAGCCAAAGAAAGAATGAGCACACTAGATAATTTATTATGTATACTCCTTAATTTTATCATCTGAAAATTTAAATTCTGAATTATATATTAATTTGCCTGGTCAAATACTTACAAGCTGCTTTTATAAATATGTCACATTATATCTTTATTATAATGAATAAAGATGATATAAGTAAAATCAATAATTTTGCAATATGTTAAAATACATGCCATGTCCATAAAATTATACCTACAGCCATCACTGTCGGGTATCATAAATCACTTCAAAGTTTTAATACATAGTCTATTTCCATTTTTTAGATGTCAGCTACTTTATTTCTTTAACACTCAATATCACAGAAAAATATGAACACAATCTTCCTAAATTTATCCATTTTAACATTTACTAGAGTTTACAAAGGTAAGCTTGAATCACTAGTAATTTACCTAAGTTTTTATTCCTGATTGATACTTCAAAAATAATGGTTCCTATGCTTTTTATAATAATCTTATAAATATTTAAACACTATTATCTTTTTTCTCTTTATATTATCTCTACTACATCCTTTTCAAACTGTTCCTTTAAAGTATTTCTTTCAAAACATTAAGTTATCTTTGCTATTATTTTAAAACCCTTTAAAAATTCTCCATAATTAGTTTAAATCTTATTATACCAAAGTTAATTTAACTGAAAATATATAGGACTTTGATTATAATTGAATGCCAACGTTTTACTTGAGAAGAACATATTCTTCCTCTCAAAACATTGTTTTTTTTATGGCTTTCTAATTGTAATAGACATTATTGCTCTTTCTTTACAGGACTTTCTAAATTGTCTTTTTTTTATTGTGGGAAAATTTGTCATTGTAACCATATTTAAGTGTACAGTTCAGCAGTATTAAATACATTCATAATGTTGTGCAACCATCACCACCCTCTGTCCCCTTAACTCTTTGCATTTGTAAAACTGAAACTCTGTACCCATTAAATAATATCTCCCCTTTTCACCTTTCCCCCAATCCCTGGCAACCACCATTCTGCTTTAAGTCTTTATGATTTTGATTACTCTAAGTACCTCATTGTAAAGTGGAATGTTAAGTACTTTTCTTTCTGTGACTGGCTTATTTCACTTAGCATAATGCCTTCAAGTTTCATCCATGATGTTGCATATATCAGGAACTTTTATGTAATAAAATTCCACTATAACTACAGAATTTGATCCTAATCTTGAGAAGTTATGGCCTGGATATGCTAAAGAACCAACTTCTTAGTGATGAAGTTCATAATGATAAATTCTCAAGGTGAACTCTAAAATCATGTGAGAAAAAAATATATACTCACTTAGACAAGGAAAAGGCATCATCAATCAACTGCAGTCTATGAATAACAGGAATAGCCTGCAAATTAGTCCCAATATGTGCAGAAAAAGATGAGAATTTTTTTTAGTAAAAAAATAATTTTAAAAGAATAACATTTAAACATCATTGCTAATTACAAAGTACTTTCACATGAATTATCTCATGTACAGAGAAATGACAAATAATAAGGGTAGTCCCCATAATTTATGTATTATACATCTGTTTTTGATAAATGATCCCTCTGGACATGAATCATAAGGCTTAAATAAGGCAGAGAGTTATGCCAAAATTCTCCCTGAAAACAGCATGTTAGAAAATAAAAACAGAAAGCCAAGTTTAAAAGTCTTCTCCAAAACAGAAAGCATACATTAAATTGTATGATAATGTCTAAATTATTGTCAGGGGAATTTTTTGGCATTGGAGGGCTTAAATAAATATCATTTAGCACTATTTTGGAAGATTGAGGTATGCTTTCCAACGGTATCTCTCTTGTCAGGAATTTACTGTTTTTGACACAATCCCACCAGTAGGGCCCTTTAATCCTGGGAAGGCAGGAGTCATTTGCCAGCCTCACTCCTGAGGCTCCTGTCTGAGCTCCGTGGCTTTGCCAGGCCACAGGACTCTGTCTCAGCTGTAGTGTCCTAAAGATGCCCGATGCCTTCCACAGTATTCCTTCAACAGCTCCAGCATTTTCATATATTTGGTACTAGAAAATTGATCTTCACTACATCCCTTAGAACATCTGAGCAAACCAAGCTTAATTCTTTCCTTGGGAGTAGTCTCTTTTTCTTTCTGGTGGTTATAACCTGTTTTCTAGATTAATATTAATAACTGAATTTTTTTATTTGCTCACTAATTATTTTGTAGGAATAATTAACCTCAGTCTTTAAATAAGTAATTCTGCAATGGTTTCAAGAAATCATTGCTATCATAACATGACCTAAAGCTTCCATAGCCAAGAGTGCCCTTAGAAATTAACAAGAACTTAGCTACTCAGGAAAAGAAAGTTGTTTTTGTAGCTTTATTCAAAAGCATAATGGTAATTTTAAAAAATTACTGAATGTGTTCCAAATGCCTGAATTGTGTCGGGCCTCTGTTAGACATAACACATGCATCACCTTATTTAATCGACACAACAATCCTTTAAGGTTGGTCTGTTACACCCATTATTATACAGATAAAGAAACTGAGGCATGACTGGCCAAATAAGAAGCCTAAGGTCATACACCTGGCAAATGATGAGCATAAATATAAACACAAATCTACCTGACCAAAAATCCAAAGTCTGGACCAATGTTCTTTATTGCCTCTTCTGGTGGAGAGGTTCTTGCATGTGTCTCAGAGAATTTCCAGAGTGAGACACCTAAGATTTCTTTTAGTTCAACACTCTAGTTTTACAAATGTCGTCTCAATGAAGTGCCCAAGATTTCACAGCTGAGCCAACTCTATAGACTTGTAAGCCTATCCCCACCAATGGAGATTTGGCTTAATTCAATCAATAAAAATCTTACTAATTAAAGCCAACATATTAATATTTACATATTGTACAATGATTTATAATTAGTTCACAATTTAAAGTGACATTGGATTATTATTGATATTTGTGGATTAAAGTCTCCTCTCTGAGGGAGAGTGAGAATAAAATTTTTACAAAAATTAACATTTTCTAGCATATACTGCACAGCTATTACGGGCTTAGAAATTTTAAGTATATGTTTACCTATATCATCGTCTCTAATCCTCATGATAAATAAGTAATATATAATACTAGAGGCCCAGTGCATGAAATTCATGTACAGGTAGGGTCCCTAGTAGCTGCTGGCTAGGGCCTTCCTTCACACCTGCCCTTGGCCTGTTGCCACCCGCTCACCTACTCTACCATCCCACCGTGGTCCCGCTCTTGTTGGGGCCCATCTGGGCCAGCAGCACTTCCACTGCCACCCATCACCAACACCCACCATGTTCCTCGCCACCTCCTGGTGGTCACAGCACATTTAACTCCCAGTCAGTCGAAATCCCTCCTATACAGACAATTTGCATATTAGCCTTTTATTATACAGGATTATTTCCATTTAAAATAAGAAATGAAACCAGAACATTTAAGTAATTTGCCTAACATCACAAAACTAATGGTTAATAGAAAAATGTATTCTTATTTTTACCTAGAAAGGTAAAATTATTGTAGAAAAGTGAGATTCATGTTCAAAAATACAAGCATTCAACCAAACTCTCCTTTTTCTAAGAATAAGTAATGAGGGAAAGGTCTCTTCTTATCAGACAGACAAGAAAGTTCAACTCTGAAAGGCTAGTGAGTGCAATACTAATGACATTTAACAAAAGGTATAAAAATAATCTTACCTTATGATCTTTTTCAAGCTGTTGATTTAATTTCTTCCAACCTAATTTATCATAGTTAACTCTGTAATATCCAGTTATGTTCAAATTTAAAATCACCCAGTCATGATCAGAATTTGAAACTTGCATTTCAGGGACTAACTCTACAAAGAAATATGTGAAATGTTTTATATGGTACATTTGAAAAATATTGTAATATATGTTTATACTATATTCTCTTAATTCTAAACAATAAATCCAATGAAACAAAAATTAAAGTAATTCTAATATATATATATATATATAACCATATAATTATATTTTTTCACATTAATAGCTTTTGATTTGAAACTTTTCTTTAAATCTCTATATTCAACAAGTATGATGTCATACTTTAGTTTTAAACAAGATAGCTTTTCAAAAACTAAATATTTAACTTTTTATCCTCTGCCTTCATATTATATACTAGAGGCCCAATGCACAAATTCTTGCACAGGTGGGGTCCCTTTGGGTGGCCTGCAGGGACTGAGCCGAAACCCACAGTCCAATGCCATCTGCAGCTCCTACCTGCCACTCACACTCATCCTGGCCCCACTGTGCCTGCCACAGGCTAGTACCCAAGCAGTCCCTGATGGGGAGAGGCTCATGCTACCACAGTAGCACTCACCAGCCATGAGACCTGCATCTGGTGCCCTCCCACGGGATCAGGCTGAAACCAGATTTCCGACATCTCCTGAGGGGTCCCAGATTGCAAGAAGGCTCAGGCTAGGCTGAGGGACCCCATTGGTGCACGACTGGGTGGGGGAGGGATGGAAGGGGGAGGGCTCCAGGGTGTGTCTGGCCCATCTCACTCAGTCCTGATTGGCTGGACCCCTGCAGCGAGCTAACCTACCAGTCAGAGCATCTGCCCCCCCTGGTGGTCAATACATGTCATAGAGAGCAGTTGAGCAGCTTTAGCATATCATTAGCATATTACGCTTTGATTGGTTGTTCGGTTGTTCTGCTGTTTGGTCTATTTTTTATTATATAGTATATTCATGTATATATGTGAAGATATTTTGAAAATTTGTTACTTACTGCTGCTTTTATCTAGCCAGACTAAAGACTGTGTAGTTCCATTTTTCATCCAAAGAATAGGTACAATCCACGTGTCACTTAGAAAAAATTTTAAATTCAGTTAATTTTCACACATAAGACTGTAAGCTCTGAACCAATGTTAAATGAGATGATAAAATAACAGACAGAAATTGGTCATTCCCTCTAAATATTTCCTCTTGACTTATTATTCACTGTTGATTTAACAAGCCAGTTTGGCTTTAGCTGTTGGTTTACTCTCTCTTGTTGTATCTTATAGATTGACTTCTTATAAATTAAGGTAACTTCTAGGACTATCTTGTATCTGAAACTTTAAAGGCCTGTTTATAATAAATTATAGCCACCTGGCCTGTTCAGAGGTTGTTCAAATGCTGCAGACAGACCCAAATCCATCCTTGCCAAGAGAGGTAAAGAGAAATTTAAGAAGAAAAAGCTTGCCAAATATTTCCAAATACTTTTCTGCATCAAGTTTTCTCAAAAAAATGTTCAGCATGAATCAGCCAGATTATTCATATTTCCTGAGTGCCAGCATTCTTTCCGTGTTGGTGGACATGACCTGGATGAAGTAGCTGACCACAAGGAGGACATTAGTCATCTGAAGGGACGAACATGCTACTTGGAATTTGGGCAATATTTTTCAGTCTTGCTCAAATACTCACAAGTCTGGGTTCTCAAAGGCATTAAATTGAGGGTCTCTATTTTACCTAATGACTAAGGTATAACTCTTCTCAAAAGACATAGTATATCACAGTGAGAAGAGATCTTTAGGTCTCTTGTTCTGGAGTTTTAAAGAAAGAGCAGGAGGACCTGAAAATTTTGGTGGTAGTATTTGAAAATTAATTACTCATTTGTGGCAATACTACAATGAGATGTGAGGATCAAAATTTTATGAAAAACAGTTGAAAATTATCTAACAAATTAAGAAATAGAAGGGAAGAGAGGAGAAAGGAAGGAGAAAGTGATGAATACTAAGCCACTTTATACTCGTTATTTCATTTTTACAATAATCTACTGTTGTAATATCTGTTATTATGTTTACTTTATATATAGAATTACCTAAATAAGACTTACCTAAGATTTGAAGTTTGATGGAGTTCCTATTTGAACCCAGGTCTAACAATATTGAAAGCCCATAATTCTAATGCTATAGGTATGGGTACAAATACACATATACATGCATGTGTGGACATGCACAAAACTATTCCTCAGACATAGTTGCCATTCAGTACTGTTTCTAGAGAAAAGAAGATGACCTGGCAATACGATATCCTTTTCTCTTAACTAGCATGAGGTCATCTATGGCTCCAGCTTATTGCCTGTCACCCAGAATCCTGAGTAATTTGTTATTTCTGTCTGAAGGACAAAAAAGAAATATGTAACACCCAAAGCTTCGGTCAATGGTGTTGAGGAGGTGCACTGCCCTGAAACCTTAAAAGCAGGTCTCTGGCCTGGCTCAGGACATCAGGAGCTCTCCCTTATCCTAGAACCCCAGGAACGTCCTACACGGAGTCCTAAGTCACCATCCCAGAGTCACTCTGCAAAAAGGTGTAGCCAGTAGGGCTTATGCTTCCTCACCCACAGGCTGGTTTCCATTTGATCAGAACTCAACCCAAGGAAGGTAAAGTCAGAGGAGCAAATCTACCTACTTGTGGGGTAGAAGAGTCTGATTTTTAACCTTTCCAAGATAAAATGGCTCCTGTTTCATGACGCCAGTAGATACATTTAAGGTGATAACTGGAAAACCACTCTGGTAGGTCCAATTGTCCATTATATTTTTTACCGTTGCTGGCAAAACAATTTTATTCTGGTCATCTATGGCCTGTTTTTTAAAAAATCATCAGAAAAGCAGATATTTATCTTCAAAATCTTTTGAGGTAGCAATCTCCAAAAAGAAATGACATAACTATTCTATATAGTAATTCCCAGTGGGTGATATACCAAATTTAGAACTCCCTTCAACTCTATACCTGAATGGTTCCTTAGTTCATTCATTCATTCACTTAGTAAACATATATTTTTAGACTTAGTATGTGTAGGCTCTGTTCTGGGCACTGGGAATATAGTAGTGGAGACTAAAGAAACAGCCTGACTTAAGAAGGGAGTTTCCCAAACAAGGTAAAACTGTTTTCCTGTGGCATTGCCAGAGAAGCCTGGCTGCCCCATCTTGTTGAACTCTATCATACAGAACAACTCAGCAAAAACATGTCAGAAAGTAGGCCAATACCATTTGAAAATGCCTCCAGAGATCATCTTGCTTAGCATTTGAGTAAGAAAATGTCTCCAAATATGACTGTAAAAATAGAAAAGTTAAGGTTAGAATAAATCACATCCCAAAGCAATTTACGTTTATTGCCTTCCAAGTAACATCTTGTAAACTTACCTTAAGTGCGCTGATAAATAAATTCTCATTCAGGAAACTAGAAAGCATCCGGACAATAGACGCTCCCTAAGACATAAGAAGTTGTCCATGATTTGAAAAAAATTCAGTATCTGAATACTGACACATTCCCTTCCAACAAGCATTATGCTGGGCTGTGCTCTTTAGTTGAATGTTTGTGCACTTTAGTTGAATGTTTCAGTTATTCTAAAATATTTTAATAAAATAGTAGACTGTCACTAATTAATAGGAACAAGGTGAACTAATGCCCTACGTATAAAGAGTTCAGGGTACACAAAATGTTTTAAATATATATATGTAAAAAATAAATTTGTACCAAGTGGAAGTGTCTAGGTCTAAGCGTCTAAGTCTATTCACAGCGGTAGATGGTACTGAGCACCTAAGATGTGCTTGATTAATATTACCAGATAACAATTGATTTTACCACATTTTCTGAAATCTATCTACTGAATAAAATTAGGGTTATTTGTAGCAAAAGTTGTACAATAGCATATTAGCTTATGAACCTTGGAATCCATTTTATGAAATTTTCTGCAAGAGTTCAGAACAAAAGGAAATATATGACTGATTTTACCTTATTGTAAGTAAATATGTCAAAGAGCTCATTTATTTCATTAATTTCTTTGAAATTTTCCACCTTCATGGATACAGTTCGAGACACCAGGGCGTGATCTTCTCTGAGAACATCATGTAAAAGTTTAGAAAAAAACACTTCATTCTAAAAGGAAATGATTGAGCCACATTAAGTTCTGAGGTGTCACAGGAACAAAAAATTCAATGTTCCCCAAACATTTTAAAAAACTGACATTGAAGAAAGGGAAAAACAATCATTGAGAAGTGCTCTGTGAGCTACAATATACCAAATAAGTAAGAATTCCATCTAAACTAATAAAAGCGAAATATTAAAATTAACCATTTCTCCGAGACAGGGTAAGCCACGCCCACCAGCCAATCAGAGTGGCTGTATGCAAATTAGCCCGGCCAACATGGAGGCCGCCACACACGGACCTGAGTAAACGGCAGCTTCCATTGCAGCAAGAGTGAAAGTGAAACTGGGGCCCGCTCCACTTAAACTGGCTCTAGCAAAACACTCGTTTGAAACAATATAACAATCATAGAATCCTCGGGAGCTGAAGGGGCCTGAGTCTAAGAATATAACATTGTTGCAGTATAGACTCCGCGAGGTGAAGCAGAGAGGAGGCTTCGTTAGCCAGCTTAAAGGAACAGCATCAATTATAGAAGATAAACAAACCCCAGAAACCTGCATCCAGCCAGCCTTGCTGGGACATTGGGTCAATGAGAGCTGTGGGCAGCCTTAAAGCCTAAAAGCGCCAATCAGCCCATCACCCACTCTGGCCACAACCCAGTGGGGTGAGGGACGTTCCTGGGGGGCTTGGCCAGCCTGCACACAGCCATCAGCCCCTCACCCAGCCTGGTCAGGCACACCAGCAGGTGGACATCCCCAGAGGGGTCCCAGACTGTGAGAGGGCACAGGCCGGGCTGAGGGACCTCCCGAGTGCACAGAGCGGCTGCAGAGCGGAACAGCACAGGACCCAGGACCTATGAGTGGGAGAGAGGCGGCAGGGTTGGTGGCCTGCTTGGCGGCTCCTCAGGCCCTTTGCGGGACACGGGGGAGCAGGAAAGAGGCAGTGGGGGTCAGGGGCCTGCTTGGCGGCTTCCCAGGCCCTATGCGGGGCACCGGGGAGCAGGAAAGTAAGGCTGTAGGGGCCAGGGTTCTGCTTGGCAGCTCCCCAGACCCCTTGGTGGCACTGGGGAATGGGAAAGGAAGGCAGCAGGGGACTGGTGAGTGGAAAAGAGTCGGCGGCCTGCTTGGCCGCTCTCCAGGTCCCTTCTAGGGATCAGGGAGCAGGAAAAGGCTGGCCTGACCATGAGGCAGGGTTTTCCTTGCTTTCTGGTGGCTGGAGGAAGATGGGCAGTAGGCAAGCTTGGGAGGCAGACAGCACCCAGCCCTGGCCACAGCTCAAAAAAAAGATAACAACATGCAGGGTAGGGCAAGAGTCTGAGAGATCAACATAGAGGGGGTGCCTCCTCCAAGCCTGGGGGCAGGCCCCCAGCAGGTAGACACACACAGGAGGACTGCTCTGAGCCTCAGATGCAGCTGGGGGCAGGTCCCCAGTGGTGACACACACACACACACACAGAAGGCGCCTGGCAGACTGGGGCCATCATAGGACATCCACTGAGGGGTTCCAGACTGTGAGAGGGGGCAGACTGGGTTGAGGGACCCTCACGTCTCCCCCCACCCATGCATGAATTTCGTGCACCAGGCCCCTAGTAATTTATAATTAGAAATAGATCAACAGGTTGGATATAGCAGTTTATATACATTAGAAGAAAGCAATTTATTATATTTTAATGAGTACAGAACTCAGAAAGAGAAACCAAGCTGGTGGCATAGGTAAACACCTGGAATTGCTGCCTCACACAACCATTTAAAAACCACAACAAAAAGAAAAAATGGACACCATCCAGACCCACAGGAAGGCTGGCTGAGTGGAAATTCTACAATTAGAAAGAGACTGTGACACAGAGGAGGTGCAGAAGTAAAGTGTACAGGTACGGAGGCGCGTGGAAAGGACTCACGGAAAGAGCTGGCAACTGAGGATGTAGCTCTCTTTTTCAATCTGGAGGGAGTCACAAGCTCCTGACAGCTCTGAACTCCAGTTCTGCGTGTGTTTCTGGGGACCCAGACTCATACAGGGAGAAGTTAGACTGTCTGGCACTGGGAGACTTTCTCTGAGTGGTGCCAAGGGACACTGAGACCCAGTGCCTCTTAGGTCAAGGCTGAGAATCAGCCATAGCTGTTTGCTCTGCCCTGTTGATTCCTCAAGACCCCGCCCCACCCAAGCTCATGCAGAGGCTTTTGCATATAAAAGGCTGGGTAGCAGAAGCTAAAATAGCATCTTCTTAGAGATCCAAGAGCCAGTGTACCCGGTGGTCAGAGTGGGACCACTCAGATTACAACTCCTCAGATCCAAAAGGGACACACTCAGGGGGCAGACTCAGTGAGCACCAAAGCCCCATTGAAGCCACTCTTGCTCCATAAGGGTGTTTCCAGCACAGAAATTCTCCTACCACAGATGCAGGGAAGCAGTCAAAATGTGGAGACAAAGAAACAGGTCACAAATGACAGAAATGGAGGAAAGCAAACGACTGCATATAGAGTTCAAAACCATGGTTATAAGGTTTTTCAAGAATTTCCTAGAGACCACTGATAAATTTAATGAGACCCTTGAAGATATGAAAAAGGACCAGCTAGAAATTAAATATACACTGACTGAAATAAAGAATAATATACAGAGATCCAACAGCAGACTAGAAGATCGCAAGAATGAAGTCAAAGACATGAAATACGAAGAAGCAAAAAACACCCACCAGAAAAGCAAAAAGAAAAAAGAATCCAAAAATATGAAGATAGTGTAAAGAGTCTCTGGGACAACTTCAAGCGTATCAAAATTATAGGGGTGCCAGAAGCGCATCAGAATTATAGGGGTGCCAGAAGAAGAGAGAGAGCAAGATATTGAAAACCTATTTGAAGAAATAATGACAGAAAACTTCCCCTACTTGGTGAAAGAAATGGACTTACAAGTCCAGGAAGCGCAGAGAATCCCAAACAAAAGGAATCTAAGGAGGACCACACCAAGACACATCATAATTAAAATGCCCAGGGCAAAAGACAAAGAGAGAATTTTAAAAGCAGCAAGAGAAAAGCAGTCAGTTACCTACAAGGGGGAACCCATACAACTGTTAGCTGATTTCTCAACAGAAACGTTGCAGGCTAGAAGGGAGTGGCAAGAAATATTCAAAGTGATGAATAGCAAGAACCTACAACCAAGATTACTTTACCCAGCAAAGCTATCATTCAGAATTGAAGGTCAGATAAAGAGCTTCACAGACAAGAAAAAGCTAAAAGAATTCTTCACCACCCAACCAGTATTATATGAAATGCTGAAAGGTATCCTTTGAGAAGAGAAAGAAGAAAAAGTAAAGATAAAAATTGTGAACAACAAATACATATCTATCAACAAGTGAATCCAAAAATCAAGTGAATAAAAAATCTGATGAACAGAATAAACTGGTGAATAGAATAGAATCAGGGGCATAGAAAGGGAGTGGACTGACAATTCTTAGGGGAAAAGGGGTGTTGGGGGTGCAGAAAGAGACTGGACAAAAATCGTATATCTATGGATAAGGACAGTTGAGGGGGGATAAGGGCAGAAGGTGGGGTGGGAACTGGGAGGAGGGGAGCTATGGGGGTAAAAAAGAGGAACAACTGTAATAATATGAACAATAAAATTTTTTTTAAATCATAAAAAAAAGAAGTACAGAACTCTATATAAGACTAAATCTCCCTGACTCATGACAAGGACCATTTCTTCCTGAAGAAAAGCTGAAAAGATAACCAAAGTATAGCCAAGAGGTGCATGGGATGGATGAGCCAAAGAAGGAACAGTGGAGAAGTTGTAGGAATAGCATACCCTGGAGAGCCCCCTGATAATCCACATGAAGCCTCTTCTGGGGGTCCCCATGTTGACTCTCTCACCCCTGGACAGTGTCAGATAAACTTTCAAATTCTGTCCCATTTCCATTAGCCTATCCAATCATCACTCTCCTATTAGCATAGTATTTTTAGATTTATTACTGCCATTGATTAGGCTCTTAATCAAACTCTGAGAAAGCCTGTCATTTAGGACAATGCATGTCAATAAAGACAATCTTTAATGTCAATAAAGATCACCTGGGGATTTTGTCAAACTCATATTCTAATTCAGTTTGTCTGGGATGAGGTCAATATTTTAATCAGATGCCACTAACATTGCTAATTCAAGAATCACACTTTGAGTCACAAAAATGTAGGGGAGACATCTACATTAGTCTGACCTTATTAAGTATAGGTTTTATTAATTTAACACTCAAGAGTTCTGCATCTGCATATGGTTCTCTGATTTTCCTTCTCAATTTCAATCTCATGACTAGATTAAAAGTCCATGATCTCTCAAAGATCATTGAAATAAGGCCTTAGCTTAAAAAAATTTTTTTAAAGCTTATGCTAATTTTCTCAAGTGCCAGGATCTTATGCTCTTCTAGCAAGGATTGTATTTACTCTGCTGCACAATAATTGAGAAATGTAGACTCAGAAAAGAGTAATTAAGAACCAATGATGAAAAAAAATAACTAAATGACACAAAAGAGCTAATCTTACCATCTAAGCTTCACAAACAATAGTAATATGTTTTCATCAAGTTTCCCAGATATGACAATACCTTAGCCATTTTAGTTGCATTAAGAAGTACTGAATGATGTTAATATATTCTATTCAATTAAGAACAGGGTAAAATTTTTTAAATGGGCAGAAAACCTGAATAGACATTTCACAAAAGAGGATATACAGATGGCTAATAGACATATGTAAAAAGATGCTCAACAACACTAATAATCAGAGCAATGCAAATTAAAACCACAATGAGATGCCATCCCACACCTGTCAGAATGGCTATCATCAGTAAATCAACAAACAACAGGTGTTGATGAGGATGCGAAGAACAGGGAAACCTTGTGCACTTTGGTGAGAATGTAAATTAGTGCAGCCAGTATGCAAAATATTATGGAGCGTTTTTTTTTTAATTAAAAATGGAACTGCTTTATGACCCAGCAATTCCACTTCTGGGAATACATCCAAAGAAACCCAAAAACTAATTTGAAGGAAGATATGTACTCCTATGTTCATTTCAATAGCCAAGATATGGAAGTAACCCAAGTGTCCCTCAATAGACAAGTGGTACATATACACAATGGAATATTAACAGGTCATAAAAAAGAATGAAATCTTACCATTTGTGACAACATGGATGAACCTAGAGGGTATTATACTAAGTGAAATGAGTAAGTCAGAGAAACTAATACCAGATACTTTCACTTATATGTGGAATCTAAGTAACAAGATAAACTAATGAGCAAAACTGAAACAGTCTTATCAAAACAGAGAGCAGACTGATGTTTGCCAAAGAGGATGGAGTTGGAGGGCTGAGTGAAAAAGATGAAGGGATTAAGAAGCACAAATTGGTAGTTACAAGACAGTCACAGGGATGCAAAGCACAACATAGGAAATAGAGTCAATAATATTGTAGTAACTATATATGGTACCAGGTGGGTACTGAGAAAATTGGGGGAGAACACTTTGTAAAGTATACGACTACCTAACCACTATGCTGCACATCTGAAATGAATATAAGTAATGTTGAATGTAAACTGTAATTGAAAATAAAATTTAAAAAGAACATAGAGGGTAAATCTAATTATTTTTTGGGAATGGAACATTTTTCTTTATTGACTCTAAGCAGAGCGGTGTAGAGTATATGGATAGGGCTTTTAAAGAAAACCAAGATTTACTACATGTATATAATGTTTATATTTATGAAAAGAGGCATACACACACACACACACACACACACACACACACACTAGCTCCTTGAGAACAAGAGCACTCCTGGGTGCTTTCTCTGCAGAGCATGGCGGTTAAGTCAGCCTGGCCTGCACCTTCTCACAGTCCAGGACCCCTTGGGGGATGTCCACCCTCACAATCCAGTATCCCTTGCTCCTTGCCGCCCACTTGCTTGCTCTTTATTGCTTGGCTCACTGCTTCTTAGCGATGCCACAGAGGTGGAAGAGGCTCCCGTCACAACTGCTGTGCTTGCCAGTCATGAGCACAGCTTCTGGCTGAGCAAAGCTCCCCCTGTGGGATCGCACTGACCACCAGGGAGCAGCTCCTGCATTGAGCATCTGCCCCCTGGTGGTCATTGCTCATCATAGCGACTGATCATTCTGGTTGTTCTGCCATAATGGTTGCTTAGGCTTTTATTATATAAACTAGAGGCCTAGATCATGAAATTTGTGCACAGGTACTGTCCTTAGGCCTGGCCTGTGATCTGGCCCATTTTCCCCAGCTGTCTAGAGCTGACCCTGCCCTCCGCCACCACCCACCCCTGGTTCCCCGTTCACCATCAGGTGATCAGAGCCTGCTGGCTAGGGGAAGGAACTAAGAGGTTGGCTGTTCCCACCCGCATGCCAGCCCTGCCCCCACGGGCTGGGTAAGGGCCTTGGCCTGGTGCCACCCACATCCCTGCCACCCACCCCCGATTCCCTGTTGCCATAGGGTGATCAGAGCCTGTCAGCCAGAGAAAGGGACCAAGAGTGTGTTTCATAGTGACTGGTTGAACGGTTGTTCTGCCGTTAGGGTCAATTTGCATATTACCCTTTTATTATATAGGATTATATATTATATCAACTATATTATATGTGAAATTATATGTACTATTTTAAATATATAACATAGCATATTACTTATGATTAAAGTCATAAACCACTGATTACGACTACTTTAAAATTTAGGTCAGATAGGAATAAGTGAAGATAACCTTAAATTAAATAATAGGAAAAAGATTATACACATATACCTTGTAAGGTTATATAATAATGTGTTAGGCAACCTTTAAAAATCTTATTTTCAAAAATAATTAATGATTTGTGGAAATGCTTTTGATATCATTTGAAGTTGAAAAAGGCATTATACATTTCTGTATAATTCCCACTTTTATGAATATTTACAATAAATAAGCCTGGAAAAAGAAAACACATTAGAAAGATAACACTGATCATCTCTGGCATTACAGATAATGTAGCATTAACTTGTATTTCTTTATATTTCACACATTTTCAACAATAACTATGCATTACTTTTATAAGTAGGAGAAAAAATTATAAATAAATTTGACAGACATACTTACTCCTAAAAGTTTAGGATTGAAGTAATTAAGTATTCCAAACTCAAAATAAGATGCGAAACCTTCATTGAGCCAGATATTGTTCCACGAACTCATGGTAACCAAGTTTCCAAACCACTTTTGAAGATGAAAAAAAAAAGAGTTTTCTTACATTTAATTTAGGTAATATTTCTTGAAATTGCATGTTAAATAAATGTAGAATCAAAGACAAACTTCATTTTCTATCAATAAAACAGGACTCCAAAAACATGTTGTTTTAACATGAAGAAATATTAGTCATGTGTTCATTTCCTTGAAATAATTATTTCACATTCAAAGATTGAAAGCAATTTTTGTTTTAAAACTGTGATGTTCAAAAACAATGAAAGCCAGAATAGCATTTCTTAAACTGTCCACTTTGCCCATAAGTTAAATAAAGCAGAAGTTCTAAATGTTCATTTAATACCTATGAATTACAGCATCTTATACTCTAAATAAACTACAGCAGGATTTGGCTGTACGCAGTTATTATGTTTTAAAAATATGACTTGATCTGTGCCATGTACAAATCACTCAAGTAATCGTGTTCTGCAAAATGGTACCGCTATAATTATTCTATTTGAGCTTAATAGAAAGAAAGTGTCAAATAAATGATGAATAGAATCAGAAAAGAAAAACAATAATTTCCAAAACCAACAAATCCACACCCTAATATTTAACCAAATTCTTAGAACAGCTGTAATGTGCTAAGAATTAGCCTGTATTTCAAAACCATGTGTCACTGAGGATATAATAAAAAATGACACCTTGGGTGACTGATCAAAACTTGCGGAAGTGTGTGTTGACTGTGTAACGGTGTTTGTTATTCAACCCCAGTAAATCACTTTCCCAAAATTCCTTATTGATCCATATAACAAAATAATTTCATAGTTTAGTTATTTCTTTCTTGGCTGGCTTATATTAATGGAGTCAAGGTCAAAAAGCACATGTGAAAATTTCCATCAGACCAAATTTCCATCAAACTAAACTTCTCCAACCACAACATGAAAGTATATAGTTCTAATGTAATGAACTTTGTTTACACCAGTTTTGGGGATGCAGCTTGAGGATTAATTATCACCCATCTCATTGACACTAATATATTGTATGTATTCCTTTAACATCCCCCCCCTCCAAAAAAAATAGCTTGTAACAATCTGCTGATGAAATGTGGATATCTTTCCGTGACCTTTCATGATGTACCTTACTTTGAGATGGCATGAAAACAAATAATCATAGCTCTGCTTGGCTTATTTTTCCTGAAGGGAACTTTTCAGAGCAAGTGAACCCTTGGATGTAAATACCTAACCCTCCAATGGACTGTAAGGTCTCATCACTGTGACCCATCAACAACTGTTCAGATCTACCCAGAATCTGATTACATAGAGCCTCTCTTGTTTTTCTCATTATATAGTACATATATTTGAGAGGGCAGAAGGGAGAGGAGAAGGAGAGAGAAACATTGATCAGCTGCCTCTTGCATGCGTCCTACTGGGGATTGAGCCCATAACCCAGACATGTACCCCTACTGGGGATCAAACCTGCAACCTCTAGCTGCATAAGAAGACATTCAGCTAACTGAACCACACTGGCCATGGCTCTCATTTTATTTTTTAAATATTTTCTTTTTTAGCAAGAGGGGAGGAAAAGGGAGAGAAAAACATCTATGTGAGAGTGAGACACTGACTGAATGCCTTCTGCATGCCCACTATCAGGGATAGGCTGCAACCCACCCAACTAACCCACACTGGCTAGGGCTCTCATTGACCCATTTTTAAAATAAATTTTTTAAAATTTGGTGTATGGCAGGTGTTGTTTTTCTTTTTTTAGTTTTTTGTTGTTGTTTTTGCTATTTTTGGTAGAGCAGCTGGAAAACATCGTCATGTGAAATAAGAGGAAACATTTTACCACATGCCTGATGCCCAATCTCGTGGGAGACAATGTGGGAGATCACCATCTTTTTTTCTGTTAGTTGATCATCTGGCTTCAGCAACAATAATGACTCATCAAATATCAGTAATCCCCAATTTTCCATTGCATAGTTGTCAAAAGTAGGCAAGGCAATCATATCTAAATGGAATTCAATGGAGGAAACAATAGCATCATCTCTTCCAAAAAATCTGAGATTTCCAGTTATAAATATCTCAAAGTTAAATCATATAAATACTGAAAAATACAAGTAAATATGTATAATCTGAAAGTAGACTTTAAAGACAAATACCAAAGACAGAAGCCAGAAAATAAATTGTTTTGATTATATAAAAACCAAATGCTTTTAATGAAGGACTTTTATCCAAAATATACAAAGATCTCTTAAAAGTCAACAATAAGCAAATAAACAACTTTATAAATTTGGCAAAAGATCAAAACAGACATGTCACTAAAGAATATATACAAATGAAAAAGAAGCACATGAAAAGAAGCTCAACATCATATGTCATTAGGAAATTTCAAATTAAAACAATAATGAAACAAAAAGGAGATACCATTACACACTTATTAGGATGGCTAAAATCCAAAACACAACACCAAATGCTGGAGAAGATTTGGAACAACAGAAACTCTCATTATTGCTGGTGGGTATGCAAAATGGTACAGTCACTTTGGAAGAAAGTTTGGTGATTTCTGATAAAGCTAAACATAGGCTGACCATACAAGTCTAGCAACTGAGCTTCTAGGTATTTACCCCAACTAGTTGAAGATTTATGCCCATACAAAAACTTGCGCACACACATGTTTATTGCCTCTTTATTTCTAATTGCCCAAAATGGGAAGCAATCAAGAAGTCCTTCAAAGGCCAATAGATAAACAAACTATTGGACATCCATACAATAGTGTATTGTTCAGTTATAAAAAGAAATGATCTTTCAAGCTATGAAAAGTCACAGAAAAATCGTAAATGTATATCACTAAGTAAAGGGAGCCAGTCTAAAAACCTGCACATGGTATATGGGAACTCTCTAAAAAATAAAGTCTATTTAAAATTAAACATTTAGTTCACTAAAAGACACCATAAACAAATTTGAAAGGCAAACCACAAACTGGGAAAAGTATATATCACAACTAGATAATATTTTTTTAGCAAAAAATTCTGGCAAATTAAAAAAATATATGAACAATTCACTAAAGAAATAATTCAAACAGCCAAAAATCTTACTAAAATGTTCAACTTCTTTACTTATCAAAAACAAATATTAAAATAATGGTACAACTTAATCTTTTAAATGTTGAAAAGCTTACTAATTAGTACTGGTTAGAATTAGTATTAATAATTAGTTATAGGAAAACTGGCACATGGCCTGCTGGTGAGGTGTCTTTCGGAAGCAATCCAGCAAAATGCTTCATAATCTTTAGAAATGTTCCTACCCTTTGACTAAATCATTCAACTTTTGGAATCTATACTAAGGCAAATAGCCCATATATTTGTAAACATTTTCTTACAAGGATTTTCTTTAGTGTCCTGAAAGTAGTCCCTGCAAAGTGGTAGAAGCAGTCCAAATATTCAACTACTGAGGAGTAAATAAAGTAGTTTGTCAAGTTGAATATGTCAGTATTCTATGTCGTTAAAATAACAATAAATAATAGCTTGGCTGGTGTGGCTCAGTGGTTGAACATTACCCATGAACCAGGAGGTCACAGTTTGATTTCCAGTCAGGATATATGCCAGGATTGTGGGCTTGATCCCCAGTAGGGGACATGCAGGCAGCATCCAATCAATGATACTCTCTCATAGTTAATGTTTCTATCTCTTGCTCCTTTTCCCTTGCTCTCTCTGAAATCAGTAATAAACATATTTTTTAAAATGACAATAGATAAGAATATTTAGTGACCTAGATCATGTCGATACATTTTGTTAAAAAACAAAGAAGCAAACAGAAAAAGACAGAGATCCAGACTGACAGGCACTGGGTTATACCCAAATGTCGGCCATGGTTATATCTGTGTGGTAGCATTGCAGGAGATTTTTATTCTCTTTTATGTGTGTGTGCTTTTCTCTATTTTTTTTTCAAATAAATTATCATTTATTACTTTTGTAACTAGAAGAACAATAAAAGTTTTTTAAATTTTCTTTTGCTATGAGAAGAAATCTCATTCACACAATCCGTGCTACCTCTGTCCACTGCTGCTTTTCAGAGGACAAGGGAGAACAGGGAGAACTGACGCACTATCACCTTGAAGCTCAGGTTTACCTGTTGTTTACCTCCCTGTAACTCAGCCTTTAAGTTGGGTGATACTCAGTGTGACATGAGCATGTCCCACCCAGGACATGTTCTATGCTGTGCTAAATTCAATAATTTAAGTTGGCCTTACACAAGATTGAAGTTGACAGTGTATAGTAAAGTGTGTACCCAGGTCATTTCATAGCTTCCACAGATAATTCTCTATTATCTTGGATCAAACTTAGTTGCCTTAGCCTAAGTTTCCTGTTCTTCTAACCTTCCCTTTCCTTCACCCCTTCCCACCCATCAATGCATGACAAAGGAACAAAATATATTTACATGATACTCTCACTCTAGAGAGGAAAACAAAACAAAACACTGAACAATTTTCTAAGCTGAGTGGCTCTTTAGACATACTGTATAGATCTATGAGAGATAAAATGTTTACATATTTCCTCAAGAATTATAATATTCACACATGATTCCAATTTTATATAGCAAAAATTCACAGATGAGACTCTTAAATCCTAACCAAACTCAAAACTAAAGAATATTTTTTTAAACCAACAAAATCTTACGAAAGGGAACTGGAGTAACTCACACAGGCCTGCTAAAAGAATCCAGAACATTGCATTGCACAGTTGCATTATGAGAGAAAAGTACAGGATGCAAGAGAGAAGGCTCTGGAGGATGTGAGGCTGCTAGTGAAGGATCCAAAGCCTGAGAGATCCTTGAAAACCTGCTGGGCACATGGCATCACATGGAGAAAAAGCAGACAGGCCTCCATGTTTTCGGGAGGGGATGGAACTAACTCCAAAATAGCAGCTAAATGGTGACAGAGGGTTCTCGGAGGCTCATCTGGATATGACCTTATCCCAGGGCCCCATAAAAGGAAAACAACTGCATTGGGAGGGCAGATGACTCACCTGTTTTTGGAAGAGGGTAACTAATATTAAATAAATCTTCCAGAAAAGAGAAGATGGGGCCTGTGATGTTCAAAGCAAAGTCTGCATTTCCATTTGCAATGGCGTCCTTCCGGGCCCAGATGCGTATCTAAATAAAAACAATCGAGCAGCATTGGAAAGTGGCAGTCTGCTTGCTCCAGTTCCCTGATACTCTAGAGCCAGAGTCACACTGTTTCACAAGAAGCTACATAACAAAACATTTAAATGTATATGCACCAGAAAGAAGCCCAGGAGGCTCTTCTCTGAGTTGTGTACAGTGACTCCCCAAAAAAGTGCGTTATTTCAGTCTTTTGCTATAACATGTATAACTAACTGCTGTCACCCCAAAACAATCTGTGCCTCCTCCCATGGAAAAATGTAGCTTCTATGTTAGAGAGTAAATGGGCACCTTGAGCCCTTATTTCCTGGTTCTAGACATATTTCCAGTGTTCCAAAAAAGGAACTGTGTAGTTAGTGAGGGTTATACAGTATGGTACACATTAAATAAATTTGGATCGTGCCAACTTAAAATGGCTTGTTAATGAAAACATTAATAATCCCATCTTACTTTCAAAACTTAGAATACGTTTAATTTCCCTGATTTTAAAGAGTTCATCAAAAGTTTTATGATTTTATAGCTGTTGAAGCAGGTAAATTATATTTTCTGTTTATATATATTATAGGTAAAAAGAAATCCCTACCATGTTTTATTAATTTAATGTAACATGTTGTTTGGGCACTTGGAATTTATTTGCATAATTTTGGTGACTACTGTTGTTTTAACATTCATTATTATTTTAATATGAAATTATTTGATGCCCCAAAACAATGCCATCCAAGCACATTTTAATGGAGTTGCTAGTGTTAATGTTAAAGAACATGTATGAAACTCAATAACCCTGAAACGAAAAGCAGAGGGAAATAAAACAATTGTCCTGATGTGAGTACAGTTAATTTGAGAAAGATCTCTCTGCAAAACATTAGGGAAAATGCTAAGTAAATGAAAAACAGCACAACAATAATTGCAAATTACTGAATTTCAAGAACACATTCCCCTTACTTTGCTTTAATTTCTGCTAGAAAAATGTGTCTTGAAGCACGTACATTTTGAATTATGTGAGATCTTCAGGAATGCTCCCCTTCCACAGAATGTAACCACCTACTTTTGAAGCCTTCTGCACTGATCTCCTGACTCCTTCCAACCTTTCTCTTGCTGGAAGTCTCATTACCCTCAGGAAAATGGGCCCAGGACTCAGCCCTACTTCTACAATAAACTTACACTCCCCAACCCTAGTTCTAACTTAAATATATATATATATATATATATATATATATATTATTGGTTTTTTACAGAGAGGAAGGGAGAAGGATACAGAGTTAGAAACATTGATGAGAGAGAAACATCGGTCAGCTGCCTCCTGCCCACTCCCTATTGGGGATGTGCCCACAACCAAGGTACATGCCCTGGACTGGAATTGAACCTGGGACCCTTGAGTCCATAGGCCGACGCTCTATCCATTGAGCCAAACCGGATAGGACTCTAGTTCTAACTTTTGCATCAATAGAAAGACTACTAACCCAAAGCACACACTACTGAGTAGAAAGAACAATCTCCTCTCCCCCATTTAATTATTTGGAAAATAATGGCAATAACAATTAAAGTCTCTATGTTAATTTTTAGTTTATAAAGCTCCTCCCATAACCTACCATCCTGTAAGCCAAGAGGCAGGCAAATAATTGGAGATTTCTAGCTGGGTGCGAGGGGTGAGTGGCCCGGTAGAGCAGCAAGGAGCCCTCGGAGATGTAGCCATAAAGTTCCTTCAAAACCATAGCCAGTCCACCAATGTGTTCTTGTGTGGCCCTCCTGATACACAGCCAACCTCAGCATCTAAGAGAGAGGAATGTCTTTGCTTATACCCATGTGTGCTAAATTCTACTTAAAATATGTTATCTCCAACCTTAATTCTGTGTTTCCTATATTTATCCTCATGTCACACATTAATCACATTTTCAATTTCACTAAGTTTTCTCCTACTTGATGAGTAAATTTTATACAATCTTGGTGTTATTCCAAGGGTACATTCTAGTTCTCCTGTAGAGTATACAGGACTCCTTCGTCGTAGCACTGAGCCTTAGCCAAATGCAACATTCCACTGATAAACTCATCCCAAATTTCAACTTTCTGGCTGACAACATTACTTTCTGAGGCATGTTCCATTTTCTCTTTGTTTCTATGGCAGCTGGCTTTCTTTTAGGGGGAACTTTCATTAAGAAACAGATTTGATACTTTCCTTAGAATTGTTCACTGTGCAGTAGCATTGAGAGCAACAAACCACTTAAGATGTGGATGCTGACAGAGCACCTTGGGTCACTTGTGCGCTCTGGAGTTCACTGCTTCATGTCAGACACAAAGCATGTGCTTTCAGATCGCACCTGAGTGTGTGTGTGTTTTAAATATATTTCATTGATTTTTACAGAGAGGAAGTGAGAGGGATAGAGAGCTAGAAACATCGATGAGAGAGAAACATCGATCAGCTGCCTCCTGCACACTCCCCACTGCGGATGTGTCCGTAAGCAAGGTACATGCCCTTGACCGGAATCGAACCTGGGACCCTTGAGTCCACAGGCCGACGCTCTATTCACTGAGCCAAACCGGTCAGGGCGGACCTGAGTATATTGATGAATATAGATGTAATAAATGTTTGACAAGGCCAATGTTGTATCTGTGAAGGATTTACCAGTGATTATTCAATCCAGAAAATCAGGCTAGAGCCAAGAGCTGAGGGAGATAACGAGCCGCTGTTTGCATCCAGCACAGTATTTCCAATTCATCATTAGTTAGGAGTGCATGAGTAGTAACTATGAGTGATTCTCCCCCTGATGACAGACTTGGCTCATCTACAGTTTCCTTGTCTCCATAAGTAGGAGACAAAGTACGAGCCCAAGAGAGCCTCAGCCAGCTGTAGAGCCAAATCTTCCTCAGCCCAATGAAGTCAGTCTGACTAGAAAGAACCGGGACTACAGCAGTGGCCTTACTTGCCTCCACACTCTAGCATAGAGAGTGAACCGGTATGCAAAGTACTGGGTACTTCTGAAAGGATTGTTACACAATGAGGATGTAATTGGGAGAAAACTAGGTATTTCAGGACAGAGAACCTATTTTATACAAATCTGGGGAAGTATAAAATGAGCTGCAGGACTGAGGAAGCCAACAGTCCTGCTTCTTAGCAGGGATGCTATTTAACCTGCACACTCCATCTCAGCCACGCACTGGGTGGGACATGCTCATGTCACACTGAGTATCACCCAACTTAAAGGCTGAGTTACAGGGAGGTAAACAACAGGTAAACCTGAGCTTCAAGGTGATAGTGCGTCAGTTCTCCCTGTTCTCCCTTGTCCTCTGAAAAGCAGCAACAGCCTGGGAAGAGGGGACTCCAAACTTGCCTTGAGTGGACTTAGTGTGTGGCCTTCCATGGCAACCCCTCCACAGAGCTATAGCAGGAATTATGTTTCATTCCTCAAAGCCACACTAAGAGCTTGTAAAAGACTTGGAAAAAGTTGGATTGAGCCCTAACCGGTTTGCTCAGTGGTTAGAGCGTCGGCCTGCAGACTCAAGGGTCCCAGGTTTGATTCCGGTCAAGGGCATGTACTTGGTTGTGGGCACATCCCCAGTCGGGGGTGTGCAGGAGGCAGCTGATCGATGTTTCTCTCTCATCGATGTTTCCGACTCTCTATCCCTCACCCTTCTTCTCTGTAAAAAATCAATAAAATATATATTTTTTAAAAAGTTGGATTGAGTACCAGGAGGGGATGATGGAATGTGTAGCCATGCTCCCAGATGCAGAAAGAGTGGATGAACACTCTGCAGCCAGTACAAAGATACCCTTACCTGGAGACACTTCCTTACTCACCTCCTTCCCCCTTTCAGTTCTGTTGACATGGTCATAGTCACATATGGCAAATGCAGTTAAATAAGTTGGCATGTGGGGTGTGGTGTGAAAGGTGGTAACTGTCCATTTGCTTCCATTCACATATTTTTCAGACTGACCTGGAGAAATTTATTTTAGTCCAAAATCACCATAAACCTAAGTAACCATATCTAACTTCAAATTAATTTGTCAAGTTGCTTGTCACTTGGCTACTTCTTCCCAACTATGTCCCACAGTCTAGCAGTTTGGATTTCTCTAACCCTAACTTATCAAAACCACATTGGGAAGATCTAAGGACAGCATCTTAGTCCTGAATTAGTATGTTGAGTAATTGGTCTTGATTGAGGGCCACATCCATGAGCACTCTAAGTTAGGCCCCATGTAGAAACTAGACAATGGGTGGTGAGCACACAATGCAATGATCTATATATATAAAAGCCTAAGCAAACATTACCACTGGTCGACGAAATGACCAATCAACCAGTCACTATGATGTGCACTGACACCAGGGGGAAGATGCCCAACGCCAGAGCTGCCGCCTGGTAGTCAGTGCACTCCCACAGCCAACCTTCCGCAGTCCCTCCCCCTGGCCAGCTGGCCCCTATCGGTCTAGATTGCTGGCCAGGCCAAGGAACCCCACCCAGTGTATTATAAAACTGTATACCTGAAACTTATATAATGTTATTAATCAATGTTACCCCAATAAATTTAATTTTTAAAATTAAATTTAAAAAGAAACAGGATTTATTATCTCCAAAATGTGGGTGCCACCACATACCCCATGTGACTGATCTCCCTAACTATAATACACTACTAACATATTGCATAGAAAAGCTGCTAATTTAAAAGCTATTACAGAATTAAGTAGGTATGTCATGTGTGTGTGTGTGTGTGTGTGTGTGTGTGTGTGTGTGTGTGTAAAGGTAGAGAGAGAGAGGGGTGGGGAAAAAGAGAGAGAAAAGATTACTTACGTAACTTTGGCATGTTTGAGAGAGCCACATAACTCGGATGATGAATAATTGTAATGTTAAAAGTTGCTTTTAGAGCTGGTTCATCAAAACAAGGGAAAACATTCCTGGCAAACGTTGGTTCCATCTGAGATGCTAACAGGGCCCTAAAATACATTTTGGGGGGAAATCTATTTATTTTTATCTCAAACCAGTGGGAGAAAAAAACTACTGAGGTATTATGGCTTATAATTATATACAGGAAGGAGCTAGAATGTTTTCCCCTCATTTCCTTTGCTGCTCTCCCCATAACACACACACACACACACACTGCAATTCTCACAAGACCAAAAATACAAAAGAACTTTTAATTTTCAACCACAAAATAATATTTACTTCATTACATCATATGACTTTAAAACTCTTTACAAACAAAATAGGAACAAAAATAACAAATATGCAATGCCAGGCTTTTGAAAACCAAGTACTTTTTAAAATGGGATTATTGCTTTGGGAATGGTCTATTGCGTTTATCTTCCATTAAAATGCAGAGCAGCTGAAGCATGTCTATATTTTTATCTTTTGCTCACATGTTCCCTCTTCTTCCTGATTGAAAACATACAAATTGTTTTATTTTGAACATTCTTGAGGGTTAACCAATGTAAGCAAATGCCTAAACAAAACAACCTGCGTTTTACTTTTTGAATTATTCTATACACGGATAGATTTATCAAATCCCTTACTGCTCCTTCCCCCAATTTCCATGGAAACTACAAAAAAATGGATATTATCCCACTGTGCACTAGTGATTTATAGGGAAAAGCTTAGGGACAAGAATACCCTGAGCAAACAAGGTTCACCCTTGTAAAAACTATCTGAGTCTTACAGGTGGGTCCTAGCAAATAACCTTTTCCTCAGAATAAATTTGCAGTTTCATTGTCCCATTTTCCCAGCCTCCTGACCTGGCAACCTTCCTATAAATATAAAAGGCTAAGTTACCATCCAACTGTCCAACCATCCGCCCAGCCGGTACATATGATGACCCCTGACCACCAGGGGCAGACGCTCAATGCAGGAGCTGCCGACTTAGCAGCGGCGGTTCGTGATGCACCCCAGAACCAGAGAGGAGGGAGCCCCATTTCTCACAGGGCCCACGCGATTCCACCTTAGGCCATGGGTTATGTCATTGCTAGGGCACTGTTGGCCCTGAGTCTGATTTACTTCTAAAATAATTTGTATTTTAATTTTATAAAACTATATTATATATACTATTTTGACATGTAATTTTTTGTAGTAATATAATTACTGCACAAATCTTTCTTCTAATTAATTTCCATTCAATGTGCACAAATCTGTGCACCAGGCCACTAGTTTTTAGATAACAATCATGGAGGCTTTATTCCTTTTCTCTCCTGAGGTCCTGAGACCAAATGTCTCTGGAATTTACTCTTGCTTCTTGCCCCATTCTTAGGTAAGTGAGACATGAATTAAATAAAGGTATCTCGAGAGAGCATGGCCCATCTGTCACCTACCTCTGTGGATTCCTCTTGTAGTGGTAATGCCCCTGCTCACATAGAAATTCACACAGCTTTAGGAAGAACACACAAAAAAATTGGCATGTTCAAAAGCTTCTCACAATCAACTAATTTGACGTGTTTACAACCTCACTGTGACAAAAATACAATCTTTAAAAAATATATTTTATTAATTTTTTACAGAGAGGAAGGGAGAGGCATAGAGAGTTAGAAACATCAATGTGAGAGAAATATCAATCAGCTGTCTCCTGCACACCATCTACTGGGATGTGCCTGCAACCAAGGTATATGCCCTTGACCGGAATCGAACCTGGGACCCTTCAGTCAGCAGGCCGATGCTCTATCCAATGAGCCAAACCTGTTAGGGCAAAAAATACAATTTTTAACAAGCCTATTTTGCCCTACTTGCTTTTCTCCACTTTATTATACTCTTGCTAGCATGGACTAGAATTAGGCCTAAGGGCTCTGACACTAGCAACTTCAGCTACACGACTCCACTCCATTTACTACCAACTGAGCATTCCTGAACAAGTCCCATGTTCTTGTTGAGCCTCAGTTTCCCCATCTAAAAAATGAGAAAACTACCTACCTTTTATTGTTGTTTGAGCTTTCATAGTATAAATAACTAAATTTGCCAACAAATGATCTTTGAATTATTCTATACTAGGGGCCCGGTGCACAAAAATTTGTGCACTGGGGTGGTGGGGGTGGGGGAGTCCCTCAGCCCGGCCTGTGCCCTCTCACAGTCTGGGACCCCTCTGGGGATGGCCACCTGCTGGTGTGCCTGGCCAGCCTGGGCGAGGGGCCAATGTCTGTTTGCAGGCTGGTCAAGCACCCCGGTGGAGATCCTCACCCCAGAGGGTGTGGCAAGCCTGGATGAGGGGCCAAGGGCAGTTTTCAGGCTGGCCACAGCTCCCACTGACCCTCTGGGCCATTGCTGGGAAGCAATGGAGTGGCGCTCGCCACCCCATACGCTTCCCAGGAGGGGGCATGGGGTCCCCCCACCTCCCAGGCTTCTCCGCCTGGGAGGCGTTTCCAGTCTTGCTGGCCACCAGATCGGCCTCCCGGCAGGGGGCTTGCAGGGTCCGGCTTGCCCCGGGAGGGTGCTGGGGCCCCGATCGGCCTCCCGGCAGGGGGCTTGCGGGGTCCCGCTTGCCCTGGGAGGCCGTTGGGGCCCCGATCGGCCTCCCTGCAGGGGGCTTGCGGGGTCTGGCTTGCCCCAGGAAGCTGTTCTGGATCCGATCGGCCTCCCTGCCGGGGGCTTTCGGGGTCCGGCTTGCCCCGGGAGGCCGTTCCGGCCCCGATCGGCCTCCTGGCCGGGGGCTTGCGGGGTCCCGCTTGCCCCGGGAAGCCGTTGGGGCCCCGATCGGCCTCCCGGCCGGGGGCTTGCGGGGTCCCGCTTGCCCCGGGAGGCCGTTGGGGCCCTGATCGGCCTCCCGGCAGGGGGCTTGCGGGGTCCGGCTTGCCCCGGGAGGCCGTTGGGGCCCCGATCGGCCTCCCGGCAGGGGGCTTGCGGGGTCCCGCCAGGCTGGTCCCCGCTTCCTCCGATAGTTTCTCCGTGGGGGAAGGCATCTGGCGGCCCAGGGCCCCAGATACCTTCCCAGGACCCAGGCTCCCAAGATGGCAGAGCCCAGGGCTGCGGCCTTCGCCATCTTGGCTGGGCTAATTTGCATATAGTCACTCTGATTGGCTGGTGGGCGTGGCTTAGGCCGTCCCGAAGAAACGGTTAATTTTAATATTACGCTTTTATTAGTTTAGATTCCTTCCAACCTCACAAATTGTTCTTGCTATAAATGAACTACAGAAGAATTCAAGGAGGAATAAGTTATAGGATAGTGGTGGTGGGCTGGAAATCACTAATTACAAATGTATTTTAAAAGGTTCCAGAGGTCACAGTTGACCACAAGCTGAATATAACCATGTCTGTCTCCCCAACAAATTTTAAACTACCAGAAGTTAAGGGTTACGTATTTTTTCTTCTGTATCATTTACAGTACTTGGCAAAAAGGTGGGTTCATATTAGTTGAATAAGTATTTTCTCAGGTTTGGAGATACTATGATATAAAGGCAGCTTGATATTAGTATATAAAATACTACAGAGTACTTTTGCAGATTTTGCTACACTGTCATTTGTTTTGTAGCATTGGTTGCTATCTTTAAAAGGGATGGGATAAAGTAGGGAAGATGCTGCAATTGAAAATCTAGTGGAAAGAATATTGAGCAAGGAATTCAGCGAGCTGAGTTCTTGCTCAGGGTCTGTACACAGTGGTGTAACTTGGCAAAAGGTGCTTAAACTCTTTGGGAATCCACTTCCATAAAATGCACAGATGGGACTAGGTGATCACTAATTCTAGTTACAACTCTAAAAGTGATTCCAACAGTGTTAAAGACATCCAACAGGGGGAGATTAAAAATGGCAGCAGTTTAGGCAGATGTATCTAGTGCCTTGTCCCAGAGCACGTAGGGAAAGCAGCTGAAACAAGTAGCTTCCAGCCCGAATTGGCAGTGGAGATCGAGCTGGGAGACAGCCTGCAGCTGGGTAAGACAGAAGTCTCCTGAGAGAGGTAAATTCAAGGCTTTGGGAAAGATATTTTACCAGACTGAGCCCTGAGGATCAGAAAGTCTCTACACGGCACTGGCACCAGCATCCAGCCGCATCTCCTGAGACCGACATCGCAGCATAAAGAGGGTCCATGGAACTGCTGGTCAGCAGGGGCTTCTAGATCCGGCTTCACAATCAGAAAAGGGCTGGGGTGTGCGGGCAGGAGAGAAGTGTGCCCCCCTCGAAATAGATTCTACATCTGGGTCCACAGTAAAGACTGAAGCGTGCCAGCAGGAGAGGCACGCACGCGGCCGCAGCCTCTCCCGTCTCTGTGGCCAGAGTCTATTTGCACTGAGCCCCACGCATAAGGCATTGTGGATACAGACATTTACCTGTGGCTGGAGTGTGGGAGATGGTGCTGGGTTGTGGAATCTGGAGAGAGAGGAGGGTCCAGGAGAGGTGGCAGCGAGTTTGGTGCTGACTCATGCCGGAGCCTGAGACCTGGGCAGTGATTGTGCCCTGAGGAGACAACCCCTCCCTCCAGTATCCAGGCAACTAATACAGCCACACCCAGATTCCACCCTGAACTGTAAAAAGAATTAAAAAAAAACAAACAACCTAATAAGTCCCTGAGACTCCAAAGAGACTGGCCTAAAGAGAGACTTTTGGTCCCAGTAATCGGATCCTGAGAAAAACAATGGTACAGAAGATTGGGATCTTAAGCCAGCCAAAAGAACATTTTACTTCTTCATTTTTAATTTATTTTTTATTATTATTTCATTGTTACCTTTCCTTTTTTTTCTTTTTTTCTTTGTTTTCCTGTGTGTGTTTGTTGCTTTATTTTCTAATTCTATTTACTTTATTTTTCCATCACTCTATTTTATTTTATCATTTTTTTGCTATTTTTACACCATTTTTGAAATTTTTTGTAAATTTATTTATTTTTTCTTTTCTTTCATTCTCTTTCCTCCTATCTACCCATCCCCTTTCTACTTCCTCAATACTGAACTGAGATCCTCCCTGTATCCCTCCAATTCTTAACCTTATCTCCTATATATAAGCTCAGATTCTGCCCCCATCCTCTTTGCTGGGGGTGGTGACTTATAGTGGGGTTATTACTGTCATGAATATACTCGTGCTTTGGTTCCTTTGTGCGGGGTCTTGTTGAGGTGAACTTTATCCAGTCAGGCCAGGTGCTAGAGAGTGAATCTCATAACCAGACACCTGTAGAGGAAATTCCATCCATGAACAGGTCAATAATACCCCAGACCCAACTCAGCCACGTGGTCAGCCCACCTTTGTCCAAGGAAGCTGTGTGAGCAGCTTCCATTACCAACCAGGGACACCACACCTGCTAATAGCACCCACCAGAGGAACCACTGTCATCTGAGGACCAGCCACCTTGAGGAGCAACTGCAGCCCGAGAAGCCACCACCACTCAAAGAGCAGCCCCTGCACAACTCGACATCTAGATCAGTGAGACAAAAAAAAAAATGGGTAGACAAAGAAACCCACAAAGAAAAGAAAAGGAGGAATCGCCAGAAAAGCAGCTAAGTGAAACAGATGCATGCAATATGTCAGAAAAAGAATTCCGAATAAGGGTCCTAGAGTGCATAAACCGGATGGAGGAAAAAATCAACAACTTACATAAGAATCAAAAAGAAATAGATGAAAAAATGAATAACTTATGTAAGAATCAAGAAGAAATGAAGGGTGATATAGCTGCCATAAAGAACACCATGGAAAGTTTCAACAATAGAGTAGGAGAAGCGGAGGACCAAATTAGCGAATTAGAAGACAGAGAAGCAAAACACACCCAAACTGAACTGCAATTAGAGAAAAAAAAATCAAAAGACAGGAGGGGAGCCTAAGGGGGCTATGGGATAACATGAAACAAAGCAACATATGAATAATAGGGGTGCCAGAACAACAGGAAGAGGAACAAGGATTAGAAAACATATTTGAAGCAATAATCTCAGAAAATTTCCCGAAGGTGGGGAAGAAAAAAATCACACAGACACAGAGAGTCCCAAACAAGGTGAGTCCAAAAAGACCCTCCCCAAGACACATCATAATTACCATGGCAAATGTTCAGGACAAAGAGAGAATCTTAAAGGCTGCAAGACAGAGACAGAAAGTTACATACAAGGGAGCTCCCATTAGATTATCAAATGACTTCTCAATAGAAACACATCAGGCCAGAAGAGAATGAACGGAAATTTACAAAGTGATGCAAAACAAGGGACTGAATCCAAGATTACTCTATCCAGCAAGGCTATCATTCAAAATTGAAGGGGAAATAAGAAGTTTCACAGACAAAAAAAGGCTAAGGGAATTTATCACCACAAAGCCAGCAATGCAAGAAATGCTAAAGAGACTGGTGTAAAAAGATGAAATAAAAAGGTAAGAAAGAACACAGGCACAAAAAAATAAAATGGCTACAAACAAGTACCTTTCAATAATAACTTTAAATATAAATGGACTAAATGCTCCAATCAAAAGACATCGAATGGCTGAATGGATAAAAAAACATGACCCATGTATTTGCTGTTTACAAGAGACTCACCTCAGAATAAGGGATTCACACAGACTAAAAGTGAAGGGATGGAAAAATATCTTTCAGGCAAATGGAAATGAAAAAAAAAAGCTGGGGTAGCTATACTTATATCGGACAAAATAGAACTCAAAGTGAAGGCCATAACAAGAGATAAGGAAGGCCACTTCATAATACTAAAGGGATTGATACAACAAAAGGACATAACCCTGATAAACATATATGCACCCAATGCAGGAGCACCCAAATACATAAAAAAAAACTCCTGGAAGATATCAAGGGAGAGATAAACAACAATACAATCATAGTAGGGGACTTTAATACACCTCTGACATCACTGGAAAAATCCTCTAGACAAAAAATCAGCAAAGACACGGAAATCCTAAATGACTCACTAAATCAGATGGACTTAATTGACATCTTCAGAACAATTCACCCCAAAGCTACAGAATATACGTTCTTCTCAAGTGCACATGGGACATTTTCAAAAATAGACCATATATTGGGTCACAAGCAAAGTCTCCCCAAATTCAAGAAGATTGAAATCATATCAAGCATCTTCTCAAATCACAATGGCATAATATTAGAAATAAACTACAATAAAAACAACCCAAAACATTCAAACTCTATGAAACTGAACAGCATGTTATTAAATATTGATTGGGTTACCAATGAGATAAAAGAAGAAATTAAAAACATTCTGTAAACTAATGACAATGAAAACACCACAATCCAAAACCTATGGGACACAATGAAAGCAATTCTGAGAGGGAAATTTATAGCTCTGCAGGCTTACTTCAAAAAACAAGAAAAAATGGTAGTAAATCATCTAACTTTACAACTCAAAGAATTAGAAAGAGAGCAACAAGAAAAGCCCAGAAGACAGCAAGATGGCGGCATAAGGTAAACACCATAAATGCGGCCGTGAACAACTATTTCAGAATATCCACGAAAAGAAAACACGGACACCACTCACAACCACAGGAAGGCTGGCTGAGTGAAAATCCTACAACTAGAAAGAAACTGAGACTCAGAGGAGCGGCAGAAGCAAAGTACAGAGGTACGGAGGCGCGTGCACAGGCTCGAGGAGAGGGCTGGCGCTGGAATACGCGGTTCTTTTCCAAAACGGAGAGAGCCACAAGTTCCCAGCGGCTCTGAACTCCAGTTCCAGGTGAGTTTCTGAGGACCCAGACACCCGGAGAGGGGGGACTGACTGGCACCAGGAGGAAATCCAAAGCGGGTTTCTCTCAACGTTGCTTGCAGCAATTACCGTGAGACACAGAGACCCCGTGTCTCTCAGCACAGGGCTGAGAAGCACCATAGCTATTTGCCCCGCTCTGCCCTGAAAACTCCCCGAGGCTCTGCCCCTCCCCAGCTGAGTCAGAGGCTTTTGCACATAAAACACTGAGTAGCCTAAGGCAAAGGCTAAATCAACACCTACTTAAAGATACAAGAGCCAGCCTCACCCAGTGGCCAGAGAGGGACCATACTAAACAAAACTCAGATCCACAAGGAACACACTCGGGGCAGATGCAGTGAGCACAAAAGCCCCACTGAAACAACTCTTGTCCCATAAGGGTGTCTCCAGCACAGAAGTTCTCCCACTATAGACACAGCTGACTCTCATAAACAAGTGGCTTAGAGGTTAATTCCTCTCAGTAATCACCTAACTCAGAAAGGGAAGCAGCCAAAATGTGGAGACAAAGAAACAGATCACAAATGACAGAAACGGAGGAAAGAAAACGACAGGATATAGAGTTCAAAACCACGGTTATTAGGTTTTTCAAGAAATTTCTAGAGACTGCCGATAAATTTAGTGAGATCCTCAATGAATCTAATGAGACCCTCAAGGATATGATAAAGGACCAACTAGAAATTAAGCATACACTGACTGAAATGAAGAATAATATACAGAGATCCAACAGCAGACGAGAGGATCGCAAGAAGCAAGTCAAAGATATGAAATATGAAGAAGTAAAACCCACCCAGCCAGAAAAGAAAAAAGAAAAAGGTTCAAAAAGTATGAAGATAGTGTAAGGAGTCTCTGGGACAACTTCAAGCGCACCAACATCAGAATTATAGAGGTGCCAGAAGAAGAGAAAGAGCAAGATATTGAAAACATATTTGAAGAAATAATGACAGAAAACTTCCCTCACCTGGTGAAAGAAATAGACTTCCAAGTCCAGGAAGCACAGAGAACCCCAAACAAAAGAAACCGAAGGAGGACCACACCAAGACATATCATAATTAAAATGCCAAAAGCAAAAGACAAGGAGAGAATCTTAAAAGCTGCAAGAGAAAAGCAGTTAGTTACCTACAAGGGGGCACCCATACGACTGTCAGCTGATTTCTCAACAGAAACTTTGCAGGCCAGAAGGGAATGGCAAGAAATATTCAAAGTGATGAATAATAAGAACCTACAGCCAAAATTACTTTACCCAGCAAAGCTATCGTTCAGAATTGACAGTCGGATAAAGAGCTTCACAGTCAAGGAAAAGCTAAAAGTGTTCATCACCACCCAACCAGTATTATATGAAAGGCTGAAAGGTATCCTTTGAGAAGAGGAAGAAGAAAAAGAAAAGTAAAAATTATGAACAACAAATATATATCTATCAACAAGTGAATCTAGGAATCAAGTGAATAAAAAATCTGATGAACAAAATAAACTGGTGAACAGAATAGAATCAGAGGCATAGAAATGGAGTGGATGGACAATTTTCGGGGGTTAAGGGTGTTGGGGGTGTGTGAAGAGAATGGACAATAATTGTACACCTATGGATGAGGACAGTGGGGGGGCAAGGACAGAAGGTGGGGTGGGAACTGGGAGGAGGGGAGCTATGGGGGAAAAAAGATATATAATAATCTGAACAATAAAGATAATTTTAAAAAATAATAAAAAAAAAGAAAGAAAGACCCACTTCATGGGAGAACATATTCGCCAATGATATTACTGACAAGGGTTTAATATCCAACATTTACAGGGAACTCATACAACTTAACAAAAGAAAGATAAACAATCCCATCAAAAAATGGGCAATGGACCTAAATAGACACTTTTCAAAAGAAGACGTACAGAAGGCAGAAAGACATATGAAAACATGCTCAAAGTCA